>APFE031071523.1:3767-44784 GCA_000404065.3 Pinus taeda
AGATCTCTGTGTAGAAGAGTGTTTGGCTCTATTGTAAGCATGCTGCACATAACACAAGTGTTCATCCCAAATCTTAGGGTGTTTGCTGCAATATCCTCTCAGTAACTGGATCACCATCCCGTTAACTACTTCTGTCTAGCCATCTGTTTGTGGATGAAAAGCTGTGCTTTTCTTTAATTTGGTGTCCATTAGTTCCCCACAGAATTGACCAAAACTTCCCTACAAATCGGGTGTCTCGATCAGATACAATAGAAGTGGGCAATCCAAAATGAACCCATACATGTTCAAAGAACAATTTTGCAGTTTGTTCAGCTATAATCTGTTTACTATAGGGTATCAAAATACACATTTTGTTGAACCTATCCACAACAACATACAGATAATCATGACCTTTCCTAGATTTGGGTAGTCCTTTAACAAAATCCATGGAAATGCTTTCCCAGGGGTGAGAAGGAATTGGCAATGGAGTGTACAAGCCTAGTTTTCTATTACCAGGCTTGCTTTTAGCACACATAGCACATCCCTTTACATATCTAGAAACAGTTTCATTCATTTTTGGCCAATAACAGAACCTTTGCGGTTGTGCAACTGTTTTACTTACCCCAAAGTGACCTGATATCAGAGAAGTGTGTGCTTCCCTAATTATCTTCGCTCTCTCAGTTTGTGGAATGCAGATTTTCCCACAATGATATAAGAGTTAGTCCTTCACATGATAGTCCAATTCTTCTACTCTTTTGCCTTGAATCAAAGTTGCATATACATCTTTAAATTCCATATCCTGAGCATACTATTCTATGTAGCTTTCATGCAACACATAATTATGCTTAAGTATGGTAGATGCATTTATAATGGGTCTAGATAACATATCTGCAACCTTGTTATGTATGCCCTTTTTATATCTGATGACTAAATGAAACTGTTGTAGAAAACCCATCCATCTGTAATGTCTTGATTGCTGCAACCTAGTTTGGGAGTGTAGGTATTGAAGTGGCTGATGATCAATATGTATTATTGTTTCTTTGCCCATTAAGTAATGTTTCCAATTTTTCACACTCTGAACTAATGCATACAATTCTTTATCATATGTAGGATAGTTAACTACTACAGGATTAAAAGTCTCAGAATGATAACATATGGGTTTACCGCGCTGTGTCAACACTGCTCCCATGGCATAGTCATTGGTATTAGTTTGGATCTCAAATGGTCTTCGTAGATCTGGCAGTGCTAGTACAGGTGTTGTACTAATCCTTTCTTTCAAGGTGTCGAAGGCTTTCTATTGTTTGCCTCCCCACTGAAACACCTTGTTCAATCCTATCAGGGCATGTAAGGGAGCTGCAATTGAGGAAAAATTTGAAATGAACTTCCTCCAATATTGTGCTGCTCCTACGAAGCTTCTCACTTCTGTAGCAGACTTGGGTTTAGGCCAATTTACAATGACTGCCACTTTAGGGGCATCTATTTTCAATTCACCTCCCCCTACTATGTGACCCAAATAATTTAGAGAGGTTTTGCCAAATTCACATTTGGATAGTATAACATAAATCTTTTCTCTTTTCAAAACATCTAATGTCTTCTTAACAAGCCTTAAATGTTCTTCACAGGTTTTACTAAAAATCAAAATGTCATCCAGATACACAATAACAAAATCATCAAGAAAAGGTCTGAGTACATCATTCATTAATCTCATGAAAGTAGTAGGAGCATTAGTTAGGCCAAAAGGCATAACCAGCCATTCATACAATCCCTGCTTTGTTTTGAAAGCAATCTTCCATGCATCTTGCTCTGCAACTCTGGCCTGATGGTATCCACTGTGCAAATCTAGCTTGGTGAAATAAACAGCTTCCTTTAATTGATCTAAAATATCATCTATGCGAGGAAGGGGATAACTATTTTTGATTGTTACTTTATTCAGTGCTCGGTAGTCAATGCACATTCACCACGAGCCATCTTTCTTTCTCACCAAAACGATTGGTGACCCACATGGTGATGTGCTATGCCTAACGAACCCTTTCTCGAGCAACTCCTATACCTACTTCTTGATTTTAGCATTCTCTAAAGTAGACAACCTGTACATCCCAATGTTAGGCAATGGAACATCTTGCTGTAAAATAATATCATGTTCGATTCCCTTTTTGGGTGGCCAACCTTTAGGTTCTTGGAACAAGACATCATATTCTGAAACAATTTTTTCTATATCAGCATGCTGATCAACATTACAACCCTCACATACATTGGTTTTATCAAGTTTCTTTTCCCTTACAACCATTAGTAGAAACTATTTGCATGAATTTATCATTCTTTTCATCTGTCCTGAGTTTATGAGAGTATAATTATTCTTGAGCTTGTGAGCTCTTACAAAGTATTCAATTCCGCCTTTAACAAGTAGATACTTGTTCTCAGATCTATAGAAAATAGCCTTTCTATCATACAAGTAAGGACTTCCTAAAATAATTCCACATATATCCAAAGGAATTACATCTAACTCAACCTCATCTACAAATGTTGACCCAAAAGAAAACTTGAGTTTGCACTGTCTAGTCACTTGTAGTTGTGCTTTATCATTCAACCATCCTAATGGGTATGGTTTCTTATGAGGTGTAGTTGCTAATCCAAATTTATTTAAAATTGCTTCAGAAATTAGATTTTCTTGTGAGCCACTATCAAACATAGTATCAATCTTTTGATTTTTGAAAACAACTCGAATATGGAAAATCTCATGCATTTTTCTCTCATGTTCTTCATCAATAACAGATTGAGCAAAATTACTAGTAGATGCTTCAGAATTCTTACCTTTTATACCCGTGGCTACAATGATTGTTTCATCTCTCGAGTCTGACCCCAAATCTTTCTGAATAGCTACAACAGTCTTCTTCTTCTTGCCCTCGGACTTCTTAGGTCTCAGCTCTGGATGCAGAATCCAACACTGCTCATCATCATGCCCATCCTTTTTACAGTGGGTGCATGAAGCTTTGCTTTTCATTGCAGTGTTAGCCTTCCTTGCTTTCCACTTCTGCTTTCTTTTCTCCTTGCTCTTGCTTACAGTGGGTTGGGATGGTCCCCCAACTTCTGGATTTCCATTCTTTCCTCTAGCTTCTAGATGAGTAGTTTGTACAGATACCTCATCTATACTAGTGGGATTAAACATGAGGATGGTATGCCTCATGTAGCTGTGTAGACCACCAATGTACTTCAAAAGAGTTTCTGGTGAGTCTAATGAGATGCCTAGAATCAATGCTCTCTTTCTAAATTCTTGAGTGTATCCTTGTACACTTTGCCCTTTCAACTGTCGAAGAGTTTGCTAGCTCATCATGGCTTGCTGCATGTAGGCCAATGGATAGAACTGCTTTTTGATTGCAGAAACAAATTCACTCCAAACAGAGATAGTCTTACCATGTCTCTTCATGTTAGCTTGGGTCATGCCTTCCCACCAAACTAAGGCAGTGCCTCCAAGGCGTAGGCTTGCTAGCTAAATCTTTCTCTTGTCTGAATCGATATTCTTCACTCTGCAATAAACATCAATTTGTCTAATCTAATTGTCCATCTTTTTTGCATTCAACTCTCTATCATATATAGGTAAATCAAATTTAACATCTAGTTTAATCAAAGATGCCTTCCTTTTATGTTCACGGCTATTAAGAGGTATGAGAAAGCTTTCTTCTTTCCCTTTGTCTTTTGAGTGGTCATGGAGGAGAGACTCATCTTCTCCTTTGTCTTGTTTGGAGCCTAATGAATCTTCATCTTTATGTTTTCTAAAGTCCTTATACATTTCCTCTACCATGGACCTTAGGGCTAGGAAACTGTCTAATAATTGAGGGTCTGGCCCCACAGAACCTTCCTCTGACATTGTCTTCCGAGGATAGACTCTCATCCGCCAAACACGCGTTGTTCGCTGTATGGCATCACTGGGTCTTCTGACAATTCTGCTTACTGCCCAACATGCCTCTGATATTTCGCTGGTTTTGGGGCGTGGGACCTGCCTTTCACTTCAACGCTTTTCCAACCGTTTTCGGCTTTTCCTTATGACCGAGCGCTCGGGACCCTTCCATTTCCAGGGGTTTTGCCCAGTGATGAAACAACCTCTGTTTTCTGATCCGAACTTCCTAACTGCTAGTTTACATCCTGCACAGTATCCATGGGCCTCGATCAGCGCACTTTGACCGAGGTCCTCGTCGTTCCTTGCTGGCTACAAACTACCACTATCCATAGGTCTTCCTGATAGCTCATTGTTCACAAGTTTGAAGTTTGTCCTGATTTGATACAGTGATAGAACTCTAATAATTTTCTTGGATCTAATTCGGATCATTGACTGTGTGCACGTGTGGGTGACATCTTTGGATGAGTGCAGCCAACTAGATGAAGGTGGCCAAGTTAACTGGCCACCTTTTCCTCATACAACCTCAACCATCTCGTTGCTCATGCATATCTTTCAATTACACGAATGCAAACAGAGGAACGCGTTAGTCACTTCCCTGTGATTTGAATGCATGTATTGTGAGGTATTTTGGCTCTTTCTACTGCTGCATGCCTGTATTTCATTTGATGCATGTTGTCTGCTTTCTGATGTGTGGTTGTTTGTCTTGTGCAGGTATCCTCTGGCTAGATTTGAGCTTCAGATGTCTCCTTCAATCCTCATGGTTGCACCTCTTTTGCTGTTGTGGCTGGATTTTAACGGGATCAGCTACTACAGGAATTCCTACAGGAGCTCCTGTAGTTGCTTCTTCCCTTGAATCTTCAGCTTCTTTCTGTGCTGAGAGCTGTGAGGATGATGTTAGAGATGCAAATGGAGATGGAGAGGTAATAGGTAAGCTGCAGGTGAGATTTAAGGTGTTGCTTCCTCTCTTATTTTTGTTTTCTTCTCTTTACTAAAAAAAAAAAAATTCGTGTTTTTCTGAGACAGGAAGAAAAAATGGTGATTGGGGTGTGATGCAGGTGTGTAATGGATGGCAAGGAGGATTTAAGACTATACGAAGGTTTATATGTTCATGAAGCTTCCTTGCCCCTCCAACTGCGTCTTATATTCATTTCCGACTCTCTATTATCCCTACAGGAGCCTCCTGTAGAAAACACAAAGCCTCCTGTAGAACACGCAGTTTCTAAAAAAAGAAGCACAGTGGGGTGAAAGAAATATTAGAAATGATGGAAAAGAGCATGGAGGAGATAAGATAGGTGCTGGTGTGAATGTTAGGGCTTTGTGGCATCTTCTCTTGCTCTCTGTGGTCCTCCTGAAAACCTACAATGCACATTAAAATTCTTTTTTTTTTCTTTTTTTAAAACAACTAGGGTGCCTCAAGGAGGTTTTCACCCTAATTGCTTGCCTTGGGCACCTCCAAAGGAGGTTTTCACCCAGGAATCTTATTCTCTTTTTCTTTTCTTTTTTCTTTTGACATCACTGGGCCGCCTCAGGAGAGGTTTTCAACCCAATGATGGGACTCAAGTGCCTCATGGAGGTTTTCACTTGAGTCCTTATTTTTTTTATTTTCCTTCAGTGAGTGGGTGAAGTGGAGGCTAAGTCATGCTCCACTACCATCACTGTCTTATTCAAATCTTCAATGAACTCTCGCTTGGAGAGCAGCTTCTTGTAAACTTTCAACCGATGTCCATTGACAAGCATGGGGATGGCTTCATCATCAATGGTTCTTATCAGAACTGAACCATTGTCATTGCATTTTTCCACAGTGTAGGGTCCCAGCCATCTTGTCCTTAGCTTGCCTTTGAAATCTTTATATCTTGAATCATAGAGTAGTGCCCAATCTCCCTCTTGAAATTGTTTCTCCTTGATATTTTTGTCATGTCATATCTTCCTCTGAAGTTGAACTACTTCTGTGTGGAGAAGGGTCTGCAATCTTTGTTCATCGAATCCATTCAGCTGGAGTAATATTTCCTTCTACGCATGGCTAAGGTCTAGGTCCAGCTAAGCTGCCATCCTTAGTCTATTGAATTCAAATTCTATTGACAGCAAAGCCTTCTTCCCATAGACCAGTTCATAGGGTGTGAACCCTGTAGTGGTCTTCCATGTTGTGTTGTAGGCCCAGGTGGCCTCAACTAATCTATCTGCCCAGTGTTTTCTGCTGCTGCTCACTACCTTGGTCAGGATCCCTTCCAAAGCTCTGTTAGTGACTTCCACTTGCCCATTAGCTTGTGGATGGTAAGGGATGGAAGTCATGTACTTGATTTTATGATGTGTGAGCAGGTATTCAATCAAATTGGAAGTGAACTGGCTGCCTTGATTTGTGACCAATTCTCTTGGATACCCAAACTTGTAGAATATGTTCTCTCTAAAAAATTCAGCTACTTTCTCCTCTATCGCTGCTTTGATTGCTTTTGTCTCTGCCCACTTTGCCAGGTTATCTGTGCACACAATGATGTATTGCTTCTGCTTTGAAGGAGGGCTGATAGGCCCCACAAAGTCCATGCCCCACTTCTCAAATGGCTCAAAGGTCACTTGAGGTTGCATGGGCATTTCATCCTTTGGAGAAGGTTTCCCCATCCTTTGACACCGATCACACTAGTTGGTGTATCTCCTCACATCCTGATAAAGAGTTGGCCAATAGTAGCCTGCTTGCAGTATCTTGAACGCAAATATTTTTGCTGCAAAATTACCTCCACAAGGCCCATCATGACAAGTCAGGAGGATGTCAAAAACTTCCTCCTCCCTAACACATCTTCTCAAGATTTGATCTGGGCCAAGTTTGAAGAGATTGCCCCCAATCCAGGTGAAATAGACACTTTTCCTTACTATCTTGTTCTTATCTTTTGAGGATAAGTGTGGTGGGAATTGTGTTGAAACCAATTAGTTTGCTATATCAGCAAACCATGGAGAGAGTACTGAGATAGCAAACAGGTGTTCATCTGGCATTTGATCATCCACCATTCCTTCTTCACCTGCAGGAAAATTTACTCTAGACAAAAAGTCAGCAACAACATTTTCTTTACCAGGCTTATCAACAATGGTCAAATCAAACTACTGCAGTAAAAGCAGCCATCTAATAATGCGATCATTCACATCCCGTTTGTTTATTAAATATCTAATTGCAGCATGATCAGTGTGCACAAAGATTTGATAGCCTGTGATGTAATGTCTAAATTTGTTTAAGGAATGTACGACAGCTAGGAGTTCCTTTTCGATCACTGTATAGTTTAGCTCCACCTTTGATAAGTTTTTGCTTATAAAGTATATGGCATAAGGAAACTTTTCATCAATTTGTCCCAAGGTTGTTCCTATCACCTTGTTGGAGGCATCAGTGTGAATGTGGAAAGGTAGGGCCTAGTTTGGGCCTCTGAGAATTGGGGTAGTTACTAACTTTCTCTTCAAGGTATCTAGGGCTTCTTGACAGTTTTCGAACCATATGAAATCTACATCTTTGCCTAAGAGGCCAAACAAAGGAGAGGCTAGCTTACTGAAATCTTTAATGAATCTTCTGTAATACCCAACTAAGCCTAGGAAACTTCTGATATCTCTCACCTTTTGAGGAGGTGGGACCTTTTGGATGATGGCAATCTTGTTGGGGTCCACCTGCAGTCCTTGTTGAAACATTGCATGACCTAACACAGTCCCTTCAGTCATAAAAAATTCTCATTTTTCCAGAATGAGGGATAGGTTCATCTCAATACACTTGTCTAGAACTTTACCTAGGTTAGTTAAAGCTTCTTGAAAGTCAGAACCATAAGGAGTAAAATCATCCATGTATATTTCCACTGCATCATGAACTAATTAAGAGAATATACTCAATATCGCTCTTTCGAAAGTGGCTGGAGCATTACACAAACCAAAAGGAAGGACCCGGTATGCAAAGGTACCCCAAGGACAAGTGAATGTGGTCTTATCTTGGTCTTCCGGGCTGATTTGAATCTGATTGTACCCGCTAGACCCATCTAGAAAAAAGAAAAACGTTTTCCCTACCATCTTGTCTAATACTTGATCTATGAAAGGTAAAGGAAAATGGTCATTTTTAGTGGCTTTGTTCAATTCCCAATAGTCGACACAAATTCTCCACTTGCCATTTTTCTTTGGCACTAGCACCAAAGGAGAGACCCATTCACTGTCAGAGATGGGATAGATGAATCCTGCATCAAGCAATTTCTACAATTCTTCCTTAACAATATCTTTAAGTGTTGGATTCATCCTCCTTTGAGGTTGCCTGACTCGTTTGCAATCTTTCTTAATGTATATATGATGAGTACATACTGAAGGGTGCACTACCTTCATCTCCTTATAACTCCAGGCGAAGGCATCTAAATGTTTTCTCAGTAAGTTGCACAGATCCTTCTCTTGGGAAGTGGATAGGGATGGATTGATTTTCAAGGTTCTTTCTGTGCCGAACTCTATATTCTAAACATGGAGAGAGGTCAGGTCGGCCACACAAAGATCAGTTGAGGGGTTGTTTTGGGTTTCTCTCACTATGTCTTCTAAGGGTAATACACTGGGAGGTAGATTCTGAATCAAATTTTCAATCATATCATTTTCATCTTGCAGTTTTCCCCCCATGGCGGCTTCAAATGCAAAAAGTAGTGCAGAATATACTTCATCCTCATCCTCCTCCAACTAGAGAGGTAGATCATGTTCTAGCAATGGTTGGGTAGGAGGGTATATGGTTAACTGCTTTGACATATGCCCGTTCTTTATGGTCATTTTCCCAGCTCGACAGCTAATGTAGGCATCAGCGATAGCCAACCAGGGTCTTCCCAGGATGAGAGGATACCCAGTGACCTTTGCCTTCAGCTGGAGAACTAACAAATCAGCAGGGCACTCCTAAGAATCAATGGAGACCATCACATCTTCCACAATCACGGTGAAGTGGTCTGCTAGCTGCAGTATTGTCGTGGTCTTCCTCAAGGAGCCCTGGAGGTTAAGTTTGAGCATTGTGTCCTTTGTCATCACATTAATGGCAGCTCCCAGATCAGTCAAGGTATGTGGGATCATGGTGCCATTGATGTGAACATCAACTACTGGGCTTCCAGGGTCCAGATATTTTGGACAGATTACCTACCCCAACATCAGGTCGGACAGTTTTCCTATGACATTGATGGTTGGGGCATCTCTCTTGCGCCTTCTTGGATGCCTAAAGCACTTCTCTTTGATCAACCTATTGTAGATAGGCACATATTTTATGGCTTGGAAAAGTGGTATCTTCACACATAATTGTTTCAATTCTCCCAAGACTTCAGTTTCTTCTAGGGTAGGTTGGACTGTTGTAGATAGCCTCTCAGGAAAGGGTGGATTTACTTTAGGTTCACTTGCCTTTCTATCTTCCTCAACCTCCCTGGGTGGAGGCTGGCTATCTGGAAGAACCTTCCCAAATCGCAGGTTAATCTCCTGAATCTCCACAACTTAAGTTGCGCATGATGGTTCCCCAATATACACTTGTTGAGCCTATCTATTGTTTGGGTTCAGTTTCGCTGGGCAGGCATTTGGGGTTGCTTTGGTGGAGTAGGAGGTAATAGTTGTGGTTAGGCAGGTGGTGGAGGCAAAAGAGCGGGAGAAGAGTTGTATTGGGGCCTCCACCCCTGATGAGATGCATTCCACTGAGGCTGCGCCTAAGCATAGGATTGGAATGAATGGGTGGCTGGTTGGGCATGATATGGAGATGTGAAAGACCAAGGAGGTGTGGACCAGGAAAGATGAGCAGGAGGGCCCCAAGAAGGTACGAAAGTGACTTGGTTGGGGTGGTAGTATGCCTAAGATGTCCCTTGCATTCCCTACTGGTATGGTCTAGGTCCATGTGGTCTCCTTTGGTTCATAAAATAGAGTGGTTCAACAGCCCCTTCAGCCCCTTGGTATACCGCTTTAAGTCTGAGCAAGGAAGGGCATTTCTTTATAAAATTATCTTCTTCACAGACTAAAAAAACCTCTATAGAGTTTAATGGACATTCATTCCTAGGATGCCTCCTCGTGCATCTAAGACAAAAAATGGCCAACGCCCTCTCTGCTTCCTCTCGTTTTCATTTGATATGTAAGGTATCCATTTGCATCGCAAGAGTTTGTAGCATCTCACTCTTGAAGTCTTCCAGCATGTTTCCAAATTCTCCTTTAATGGATAAATTGAAAGAAGAGGTATTGGCTATGGGTTGACTCCCCCTACCTTTCTTTCTGCATGCTCTAGAATGGTTTCTAAAAACAGTCTTTATGTCCTCATAAGATAGTTGGTAGATGTCTCCCCCGGCCAGTAGATGGAGGGTGTCTAGAAGGTATTCTAGAATTCCCCTGAGCAGGATCAACTTCAGAGATTCAGGGTCAAGTGTACACTTGGCCCTTTTGTAACTGAGCTAGAACCTCTCTTCATAATCTTCCAAGGATTCATCACTTCCCATGGTCATTCGGAAGATTTCTTCTTTGGTATATTTTGACCTACAGTAGTCTCGATACTTTTCATTAAAGGCCTGCTGCATCTGAGCCCAAGTTGTGATGCTATTGCTAGGTAACCCCATGAACCAGTGCAATGTTGCATCCTTGAGAGTAGAAGGGCATAATTTCAACTTTTGCTCGTCTTCTGCATAGTCATAGGTTCGACAGATGACAACAAATTCAAACAAGGTGTCAGGATTTTCTGTAGTCAAACCATGGAAGTGAGGTAGGGCTAAAAGACTTATATTCTTCATTTTGATGTCCCCATTGGTCTCCCGAATGAGAAAGGTACCCTTTATTCTCTCTCCATTCCCCCTAGCATTTTTGTGTTCATCCATTGGCTCTAAAGGAATGTCTTCTTCTTCTTCTTCCCCTATAGGCTCTTCAAATATCTCAAGTTGCTCACCTAAAGGTTCTTCTTAATCACTGCCATTGAAGAAGAGAGAAGGTTGGCTATGTGAGGTAGTGGGGGTATTGGGAAAATTTTTTCTCGAATTATATCTATTCCTATGAGGCATGAAAGGAAATCTTTTTGGGTGGTTTTTGTTTCTTTTTTCCCCATACTGATAGTACCTGCAAAACTGAAATTGATTGAACAAAACAATTTGCAACTAACTGAAATGAACTTGTTGAAATGAAATTTGCAAAATTGAATAGGAAAGCAAGGAAATGCAAAACTAAAAGAAAGGAAGTGACTAATCTACTTTTGCTGAAATGGAAATTGTAGAATTGAAAAGGAAAGCAAAAGAAATGCAGAACTGAAAGAAAGGAAAGACTATTCTAATTTTGCTGAAATAAACTATTAGCAGAATGTTGCAAGAAGAAAATAAAAGAAAACAGTAATCAGTATTGCTTATGTAAACTCTTCTCAACTTCGATCTTATTATTTTGACAGCTCATGTAATCTTGTTATTATTTTGATAATAAAGATGGAATACTTTTTGGGCTAGCACTGAGTTACCTCAGAGGGATGAAGCTCTTGGGTTAGGGCCTAATCCAAGCAGCCAAGCTCCTCTTTACTTGTATTTATATGCTTTGTTTCAGTTTGTAGATTAGTTGTTGTTTGATGTATCTCTTTCATGGTTAAGAATAGGTTGCTTTTGATGATTTAGTAGTTTGCTTCCATTTGTGCTTTCTTTAGCAGATTAAGTAGTGATAAAGAAAATATCCAAAAGGCTAGCAATAGTACCTTGACCTCTCTTCCTCCCTTTGGGACCATGATTTGAGGCAAAGTCCCTCTTGCTGCCCCAAAAACACAGATTTTCCTCATTCATAGGATCTCTAGTGTTTGCAGCTTCTTAGTTGGTTCATAGTCTAGTTTACCTTTGCTTCAAAACTTTTTCATCATGCTCATTTTCTCATTTTCAACAGTATTCTTTCATGCTTTATTTTTCTGCAATGGCTATCAGCATTCCCTTTCATAGATCATAGTTTACTTGATGCAAAAACTCTGTTTTTTTAGATATAATTATTTTCTTGCTTGCTTAATCTAATTGGTTGTCTGTCAGTTGTTTATGCAGCAAATATCTTCTAAGAGCATGCCAGCCTATCAGCCATTCCATTCTCCATCTGATCCATGCCCTACATGTCGCCCAAGTCTCCCCTCAATTCTGCTTTAGTTTCATGCATTTTCCATAGAATTCTTTCTTCTCTCCTTGAGTAGATCCTATCATATAATGATTCTTGGTAGACCCTAAGTGCCCTAATACTTCATTCCAAATTTTATTCACCTTTTACACCCACTCTCACGCCCTCAAAACAGCCAAAACTGCTCTCAGACTCCTCATGTAGACCTCCTATAGATCACATGTGTCCTCCTGTAGATTTTCCTATAGACTTTTTTTTTGAAGACCGAGTGTAGGAAAAGCCTCCAAAACGCCACCTAAGACCTCCTAGGATCCATCCACACCATCCTACGTCCTCTCATGCCCCAAAGTCACCCTTCAACCCCACTTATTCGCTTCCACCTTCACACACAATAAAATACATGCATGTAAAATTCACATAGAAATACATAGAAATCCAAAAAGATGTTTTTTTCTCATTTACTTCCAGAAATAGCTTGAATAGATGTTGTTTACTTCTTTGAGTAGGTAATGGCATTCATTTCATGGTTTTCATAATGTTCTCTGCAAAAGTAGGATTAGTTGGTTAATTAGGGTTTACTAGGTTTGTTTTACATTTCAGTCTTCCTTTCTGCAAATAGAATAGCATCAATAGAGTAATCTCTCTATTTTTCTTTTCATCACATATAGAGCTTCTTCTGGTATCCATAGAAGTTGGCTTTAGCTCCTAGTGATCTTGCGCCGGCTGACCAAGTGACAACCTGTAGTAAGAGCTGGTACTTGTACATATAGCACCATCGCTTCTAAGTTTGTTACGAATTACAGGGTTGATAAGAGTAAAGTAGGCAGTCTAGGAGTTGCAGCATTATTACTGGTGCTCACTTTTTTGGCGTCATTGTTGCAACTCCTGGGCTGCCTACTTTACTCTTATCAACCCGGTAGTTCGTAACAAACTTGGAAGCGACAGTGCTATATGCACAAGTACTAGTTCTTACTGCAAGTTGACACTTAGTCAGTCGGCGTAAGATCACTAGGAGCTCAAGCCAATTTCTATGGATTCTATAAGAAGCTCTATATGTGATGAAAGGAAAAAGAGAGAGATTACTCTACTGATGTTATTCTACTTGCAGAAAGGAAGACTGAAATGTAAAGCAAACTTAGTAAACCCTAATAAACCAACTAATCCTACTTTTGCAGAAAGCACTATGAAAACCATGAAATGAATGCCATTACCTTCTCAAGGAAGTAAACAACATCTACTCAAGTTATTTCTGGAAGTAAATGAGAAAAAAAAAACATCTTTTTGGATTTCTATGTATTTTTATGTGAATTTTACATGCATGTATTTTATTGTGTGTGAAGGTGGAAGTGAATAAGTGGGGTTGAAGGGCAACTTTTGGGCATGAGAGGATGTAGGATGATGTGGATGGGTCTTAGGAGGTCTCAGGTGGCCTTCTGGAGACTTTTCCCACACTCGGCTTTCAAAATAAAACCTATAGGAAAATCTACAGGAGGACATAGGGGATCTACAGGAGGTCTACAAGA
This sequence comes from Pinus taeda, assembly GCA_000404065.3. Lineage (NCBI taxonomy): Eukaryota > Viridiplantae > Streptophyta > Pinopsida > Pinales > Pinaceae > Pinus > Pinus taeda. Next base: position 17,220 of record APFE031071523.1, read on the forward strand.
GGAGGCCAAGAGAAGTTTTGACTATTTTGAAGGCGTGAGAGTGGGTGGAAAAGATGAATGAAGGTTGGAATGAAGTGTTAGGGCACCTAGGGTCTACCAAGAATCATTAGGAGAGAGAAATATGATAGGATCTACTCAAGGAGAGAAGAATGAATTCTATGGAAAATGCAGGAAACTAAGGCAGAATTGAGGGGAGACTTGGGCGATCTGTAGGGCATGGATAAGATGGAGAATGGTATGGCTGATAGGCTAGCCTGCTATTAGAAGATATCTACTGCATAAACAACTGACAGGCAACCAATGAGATTAAGCAAGCAAGGAAATAAGTATATCTAAAAAAATAGAGTTTTTGCATCAAGTAAACTATGATCTATGAAAGGGAATGCTAATAACCATTGCAGGAAAATAAAGCATGAAAGAAAACCATTGAAAATAAGTAAATGACCATGATGAAGAAGTTCTGAACCAAAGCTAAACTGGACTATGAACCAACTAAGACGCTGCAAACACTAAAGATCCTATGAATGAGGAAAATCTGTGTTTTTGGGGCAGCAAGAGAGACTTTGCCTCAAATCATGGTCCCAAAGGGAGGAAGAGAGGCCAAAGCATTGTTGCTAGCCTTTTGGATATTTTCTTTATCACTACTTAATTTGCTAAAGAAAGCACAAATGGAAGCAAACTACTAAATCATCCAAAACAACCTATTCTTAGCCATGAAAGAGATACATCAAACAACAACTAATCTACAAACTGAAACAAGACATATAAATACAAGTAAAGAGGAGCTTGGCTGCTTGGATTGAGCCCTACCCCAAGAGCTTCAGCCCTCTGAGGTAACTCAGTGCTAGCCCAAAAGTTATTCCATCTTCATTATCAAAATAATAACAAGATTACATGAACTGTCAAAATAATAAGCTCGAAGTTGAGCAGAGTTTACATAAGCAATACTGCAGCAAAAATCCAACAAAAATCCGACCTTAGTGAGGCCCTAAGCCTCTCTACTTATACAACTGAAGCTACCAACAACTTCCTTAAAATCAGGGAGGCTTGGCTCCCAAAATTTGAGATAATCATCAGTTATCCTCCACTTGCTCGGCTGCCTCCTAGTGCATTGATTTGGTTGTTTGTACTCCAAGCTAAATGAAGAGGAATTCGAAGCGGGGAGTAATAAATGAGGGGGATTCCCTCCTATAAGTTCTCTCATTTGTCCACTTTGAGTTATTGCTTCCATTTGTCCACTAAATCTTTGACTTTGTCTTCAAAATTCAGCAATAAGTTACATTAATCACATTAGACCACATGGCATCATAACTAACTCAACTCACTCCATAAGCTTAAATATAATAAAAAAAACATACAATAAGCTAAGAGAATGGTTGATTTGACTATGTTAGGAGGTAAAATGAGCCCGTATAATTACTCATTTATGGGGCTCATCAACACCCTCATTAAGTGCGTAAATAAGAGGGATCATGGAGTCATTTAGTTACATCCAAGTGCATTCTTCTCATGTGAAATATATCTAAGGTAATTGCAGCTAGAGGACAAGGCTAGATGTGGAGATAAAGAGCTAGTTTGGAGTCTCTTTGTGTGTCTTGTAGGTCCAAGTTGAGCTACAGGTGGAAACGACAATCCTTAAAGGCAGTTTGGGTGATGGTTTTGGCATAATTTGGTGGCACAACTCCCCTACAAGTAGGTCGTAGTCATTGTTTGATCCGAATCGGATCCATAAATGACTGTCATAGAACCGTGACTAAAACAAGTCGAACAAATCCTTGAAGAATCCAAACCACAGTCGAAAACACCCTGAACCAATGGCCATGGCAGCCGGCGTGGAACGATGAGGACCTCGGTCAAAGCGCGCTGACCGAGGCCCATGGAGACTGCGCAGGAGGTCAAAATAGCCCCTGGGAGCCCCGGATCGAGAAAAGGAGCTGGTTTTTTATGCGCGTTAGCGCTTACGCGCATCACTGGGCAAACAAGGCCGAAATGGTAGAGCTTAAGCGCTTGGTCACGTTGGGAGCCAGGGGACCGCGGGCGAAAAAAGGTAAAAAGTGCCAATTTACGACGGTGGGACCCACGACCTGGAAACCGGCGGTTTGATCGGGATGCCCTTGAATGGTAAGCGGTTTTAAAGAAAGCAGAGCGATCACAATCAACGATTGACGCGTGGCAGCGAAGGAGAGAGAAAAACCGCCCCGATCACGCGTTACCGGTCGAGCAAGTCAACCCCGCTCGACGTGCGAATGACGTTGGATCTGGAAGAGCTCAAATCGGACAGCTGAGATTGCGCCCAATAGACAGAGTGGAATTGACAGGGGATTAAGCCGCGATTTAAGAGGATTTGGAATCCGTTGACCGCCACGGTGGAGAAAGCAACGAATCGACAAGCGGGATGGCGCAGTTCCGATGGAGACACGTGGCTACTTCCTGAGCATTATGCTGACGTCGAACAGGTAATTCCAAGCACACAGGCGACAGGCGAATCGACGCAGGAAGGAGAGGAAATGAACAGACACAGAGGTCGAATGGCTAAAGCCATGAGCAGAGACAGTGAACGGGATATCAAAAGAGAGATTCAGATCGAAGAGTCCAAGCGACCAAGAGAGATAGTGAACAGTGAACCCTGAGAGGAGGACTGAGCATAGAGAGCAGTAAAGCCAAGCAGAGGAGATAGAGGGCCGAGCTGACCACAGGCAGCATCGAGCACCAAAGAGCTTGAAGAATCAAGCCTTCCCATAGAAGAATCTATCCGGATTGAGCATCACAGCTGCCTCTTTCCACTGTAGACTGAGAGTCACAGAGGAGGTAGGAAGAATAAGAGTCTGTGTACTCCAAGTGGCTTGGGGAATCTAAGAACCACCCTGCCAAGCAAAATCTGCTTCAGGAGAACTCATATTGAGTCCCTGCTTTTGTAATTCTCTGCTTAAAGACACAATAAAACAAGGCCACCACTGAAGCTGGACCGGAGACGTAGCCCTGGAGACTAGGGTGAACTCCTTATTAAAAACTGTTTGTGTCTAGTATTGCTTACTGTATTTCTTGTTGTCTTTCCATTCAAAATGTCTGTGTATTGGCAATCTGATCAATCCGTTGTTTCAATCACACAGAACACACACCAGCACATGAGTCTGTAATACCTTTGTTTATTAAATCTTCAACTGAGGTCACTCATAGGGTGAGAATCAGATCATTGTTGGAGGTTTCAAGCAAGTCGTAGGCCTTAAACTCTTGGAAACATGGTATCGAGGATATGTTTGTGGGTACAGGCAGGCTGCAGACCTAGTCTCCTTGGAGTTGGGTGGTCGTAAGTCATGTTTGGGGGCTAGAAATAGCCCAGATTAGCAGAGGAAGGTGGGCATACTTGATTGGAGAGAGGTCGCGATTAAGAAGGGGACTAGAAGTGAATAAGAGGGGTTGTAGCAACTTGCTAGCAAGCCCTAATCAGTGACAAGAATTTCAAAGGAAGACATCAACCCTTAAGGACTTACAGAGGTATGTGTTTTGATATATTTGAGTTGAGTTGGACGGTCCTAGGTTGGACATTTTTGGATAAGTCTATTGACAACCAGAAGGAAGGGTTTCCTAAGTGGTTGAATTCCCTAACTAGTGGCAGATGCTATAGTGGTGATTGGGTGCCTATATTTGTGCAATAGCTCTATTGCAGAGGAAAGGGCATATCTTTAGAGCTTTAGTTTGATGATGATTGAGCAAATCTGAAGGACATGACGTTTGGGGTTGTATTAGGAATTTTATATTTGTTAGAGAGCAGCGTGAGATTTCCCAAGAGTAAATCCCTAAGTGCAGCGCACGGAAGGACACTTGGCTACTAGGAGGGACAGTTTGTTGGAGCTCATAAGTCTGATTAGCCAGAAGAGAAATTTGTTGGAGCCTGTGTTCATCATTGGAGAAGCGACATTTGATGGTGATAGGTGGCAACCCTCCTGCCCTATGTTAGTCTTCATTGGAGCAGCACAGGAAGACTATAGTGGGAAGAAGTCCCTAAGTAGACAAATAGAAGCAGTGGGAAATTGTAATTTGTTCACAAACAGAATTGTGAACAACTCAACAAGAGTCTCGATGTGTTGATGCATTGATGGACAAACGATCAATGAGAGAGTAGATTGGATAACCAAGATTCAGTGGTCAGATGGACTTGGAGCATTGATAGAGGCAGATGCTGCAAATTGCGAGTCGAAGGACTAGGCAAATGTGTATAGGGTATGACCAAGGCAGTTGTGAGGAGCTCTACATCTACTAGGAGGTCAAAGTATCTTGTGTTGGGTAGATTGGTGGTCATCACAACAAAAATGAAGCCTTAGTTATTATATCTTGTGTTGGGCAGATTGGTGGTCATCATAACAGACACGAATCCCTAGTTATTTTATCTTGTGTTGGGTAGATTGGTGGTCATCACAGTAGACACAAAGCCCTAGTTATTGTATCTTGTACTAGTGGATGTATGAGGGCCATTCCCTCGTACGAGATCCCTAGACTATTGTATTATTCAAGTTGATTAATATAACCAAATTGGGTTATTGTACATATTGTGTAAAAAATTGTATATATTTTGTACACTAGTAGATTTACTATTGTTTATATTCTTCTATGAAAAGTAGACTCTTTGTGATACTTAGTTTGGTAGCATCAGTGATTTAAGATTTTATCATAGACACCGGTATCGTGGAAAAACAATAGAGGGAGATGAAAACACAAAGTTTTTCCACCATTTTGCAAATAACCGAAAGCTTGTGAACATTATTTGGGGTATAGGCAAAACAAATAGAACTATGACTACCTCTATAATCGATCCAGTCGAAGAAGATATCAATCACTTTCATGCTCTTTTTAAAGTAAATTCCAGAGCAACAATAGATGTTATTTTAAAATTTGCCAAAAAATCCTAGGCCCACTCCTTGTGGAGTTCTACTTGGAATGTTTTGACTTTATTGATATTCTAAAGGTGGTTGAATACTCGAGGATCACAAAACAAGCTTTGGCTATGTTTAATTCTAAATTCATAGTTTTGATTCCAAATTTAGGCAACCCCACAAATTTTGATCAATTTAAGCCAATCTCTCTTTGTAATAAGGTATAGAAAATCATCTCAAAGTTGATATCTTAACAATTGAAGAAAACTCTTAAACCATATCTCCCTAGAATAATTTGGGTTTCCTTAGACAAACAAATTCATTAATCCATTAACATAGCTCAAGAAGTGCTCCATTATATAAGGATAGGTAACTACAAATCCCTCGCTTTAAAAGTAGAACTTTCCAAGCCCTTCGATAGCATAAGTTGGTTATAAATCAAACTCCTTATCTTTTGGGTATTTAGTCGCTCTTTTATAGCTTAGAATTGCAATTGTATAAACTCTTCTTCATTTGTTATCCTTATAAACAAATAAGCATCTCCTTTTTTCAAAGAAAAATAAGAATAAGGTAAGAATTTCACACTGAAGGCATGTATTAGATGAGTTGGTCCTCACAATTCATTCATTTTTATCTTCAATTGTGAGGACCAACATCTATAGCCTTGAACCCAACTAATGATTATGAACCGGTGCTAGGATATACTACAGTAGCCCAAGATAAAAGATAGGAACCTCCATCTTCGTCGGGGATAAATCTTTGGAAAGTCAAATGTCATGCCAAAGCAAAAAAAATGTGGTTATTATTGCACACGGCTCTTACATGGGACAAATTACAAAGGAGGAATTTTCAAGCTTTGGAATATGGTGTCTCTACAGCTAGGATATAGAAACAAATCACAAATGTGCTCCCTTGTGGAATAGCCGCATATGATCTCTCCATAATTCATTCATTTCTATCTTGAATTAGGAGGACCAATGTCTCTTGCCTTGAACCCAACTAAATATTATGATCCAATGCTAGGATATACTATACTATCCCAAGATAAAAGATAGGAACCTCCACCTTAGTCAGGGAAAAATTATGGTTATTATTGCACAATAAGGCTCTTACATGGGACAAATTACAAAGGAGGAATTTTCAAGGTTTGGAATATGTTGTCTCTATAGCTAGGATATATAAATGAATCACCATCTAATTATTACTTGTAAATTATCCTCGAAAGTTTGGACAAAGATTTAGCAAATCACAAGTCTTTCACTTTGTAGGGTGGAACCACCATAAAGGAAGATTTAAAATCATGGCTTTGCAATTAGGCAACAAAAAACATCAAAGCTCTTCCCCTCATCGTGTGGAGTATTTGGATAGCCAGGAATCATTACATTTTTTATGACAAGAATGTCTCTCCTTTAAAATGTGCTCTCTAAAGCTTAAAAATACTATTAGCCTTTCCTAAATGCCCAAAAAAATCTCTTACAATTATTCATCAAGAAACTCAAATCCAAAATGACATGTTGTTGGTTTTCTTTGATGGGGCTTCCCAGGGAGAACCCCCTCATGCAGGTGTTAGATGCATTATTCATATTTCAATTGAACAAACTGTCTCCCTCTTATCTAATATTGGGAATGCAACAAGCATTTTTTTTGTTAATTCTTCACCCTCAAGCTCACTTGACAAATTTTCAATGAAAAGGATCTCAAGCAATTACATATATATAGGCATTCATTGCTTATTATGAAATAGATGAATGGGGGCATCATGTTGTGAAACTATTCTCTCACAGTTCTTTTTATTACATGTACAGGAACAAGAACCAAGTGGATAGACTCTCAAACATTCGATTGCCATTGGACCAATATGTATGAAAAATCTCAAAAAAATCCTAGGCTATCCTCTTTGAATATCTTCACAACACTTGGTTATAATAATGAATAGTGGTTTCTTTCTTACAATATTAATACTTTAAGATACTCTACTAAAGAGATATTACCAATATAAATACTTGAACAAACCTCTACTTTATTTTCTAAACACTTCCAACAACTCTAAAAGTTGGTATTTTTTGTAAAAATGGATAGTATTTTTTCTTTCTTTCTTTCTTTCTCTCTTTATATTTCTTCTTTTCTCTATTTTTTTCAATTTTATTTTGTGACTAGAGGAACCAACAAGTAGGTCGGTTTCATACTCACATAACACGGGGTTGATTCTAATCGTTACCACTGTAACCCCTAGGCATCTACATATGCCCCTTTTGCAAATGCAGGTAAATTGGGGGATTTGAACCTTGAATCTCTTGGTACATTACACTTCATTTTCACAATGTAAATTACATCTTATAACTAATCAAATTAGCAAGTCATCAACCTACGTAGCAACCTTGAAATATTTAATGCAAAACAGATCCATCTTAACCCCGAATCTAATAAACACTAAAATGAATGAAAAATAGGACATACTCTCTTAATTGTTTTATTGGAGTTGGCCATTTTTTAATTTTTCATTCTTCTAGGCCACAAACTTTTTTCATTTTTCTTAATTAATATCATAGAAGTAACACATCCACTTAGAATGAAAATACGTATCATTGTCATGGATACAAAAAGCTAGACTACAAACATTTTTCATTTTTCTTAATTAATATCATAGAAGTAACACATCTACTTAAAATGAAAATATGTATCACTATCATGGATATGAGAAGGGAATGATTCAAAACAAAATTCAGGAGATCTTCTTCCAACTTCTTCTAACTTCAAGCCCTCATCAAAATGTTTTCCACTTCCTCTTTCTTTACTTCTACATCTTTATACAAATTAAGAGATCTTAAATAAAGGTGTTTTGTAAACCCATTTATGGGAGTGATTTTGTTCTTGAAGCTAATTACATATATATATATATATATATATATATATATATATATTGAATTCTCATATGTGATATGTCTAACTCACAAACAAGAGGGTCTCATACATTAATTTGGTATCTAGCTTGGTTGTAACCCCATATATGTATCCTTATAATGGATTTGAGCTTTGTTGTTTAAGAGTCCCTCAAAGACCATAACATGTACATGCCTCATGTAGTAAATGAATGTTTGTAAATAATTAATCATGCCTTCTTAATTAGGGCCTTAAAACCTAAAGTCAAAAGATCAAATTAAACTTTAAAGCTAGAGTTTGTAAAACCTGGATAAAAAATGAATATATGCGGTTGATATGAAGGAGATGTGGTAAAAATACATCACTCTCACTCTCAACTATAAATAAAATATTTCATTGTCCATGTTTTATATTAACTTTCGAGAGATAAAATAACGAAAAGTAAAAAAACAATATGCATAATTTTTATAGTTTTTAAATATTTTGATACTAACTAATTTATTTCAAAATCAAATAGAGTATATATATGTATGTTAACCAAAATAAAATATTTCAATTTACAAAGAAAATTAAGTAATTGAAAGTTAATATATATATATATATTTATATATAATTAATAAAATCAAGATGTATTACTTTATTAATTCCTAATATAAAATTTTATGGGGTGGTAGTAAAATTGACAATAAGCATGTTGGGAAGCCCTTGTGTATCTAAGTGATTGGAAGTTCAATCCCCTCAAACATGTCTAACCAAACAAACTTATAAACTATGAAAAAAAATCTCAAAAAATTATTATGTGATGTTTAAAAAATATAATTAATGATAAAAAAAAATCAATGTGAAATAATTAAATATATATATATATATAGTAATTGAAAAAAATAATTCTCACCATTCTATATTTTGGACCCTTTTTACACATATTTTTAAGTCAAATTGTACGAAATCCAGTAATGAAAGCTAGTTCTATGTAATATACACCAATCTAAATGCCCAAAAAAGATTTTTCAAAGTACCATTTAAGTAATGGAAAATCATATATGGAATGCAATTTAAATAATGAAAATTATATATATATATATATATTATATATATATATATATATATATATATATATATATATTTCTTTCACGGGGGTAATGGGGACAAAATCTCTCTAATTGCAAATCATTTTTCAAGTTTTACACTCTAAAAATTTGCTCCTACAAAGATTTAATCTCTCTAAGCACTTGCTAGATCCATGATTAAGATGAATATATGCTAATCTATTAAATCTCCATCATCAATTTTTATTTTTTTCAAACACGAAAATCCAATATAAGCATAATCCAGAATTCAATTATTTGATTCCACTTTTAAAAATTGCGTAAAATTAATTCTCAGAATATGATTGAACGTTAAAAAAAAAAAAAAAAAAAAACCAAAACAAACAAAAACAAAAACAAAAACAAAAACAACTAACAATTGGCTTATTTTTCTTTTACTAGAATTCAATGCGAACATAATTGAGAATGCAATCTTTGAACATGATTCCACTCATAAAAATCACACAAAATTATCTCCTAAATTTTTAACATGATTGCACTTATAAAAATTGTTTACAAATATTTTACCTCATTTTTTATTTCACACTAGACAATTTGTTTTGTTTCTTTATCCTTTACTAGTTTTCTTATAGTTATTGATTAAAATTTATTTAATTTTATACATTTTTTAAGTGGGAAATCTATCATAACTCAGTTTCAAATCAACAATGAGAACAGTCATCACTGGCTCCTACCCACTAATGCAGGTCAACTCATCATTATTATTTAAGGAAAACCACACCTGTTGACAGTCTTTAAGGGGACAAGCTTTCATTGGGATAAAACAAAATAGTTAAATATACCAGTCAATTTGTTTTTTTAATTAACAAATTATATTTAAACAACCCAAATATTATTTTTATTTTTAAAATACTAATTAAAAAAAATTAATTGAAAGTCACTGCATGATTTATTCATGCAGATTGTTTCAATAAATTTAAATGTAAGCCACTAACATAAGAATACAAATTTATTAAGATACAATTCATTCAGATAAATAATAATTTATTGTAATTGATCCTAATTAATAGCATTTATTCTATTAACATACTTTTCATACGTACCTAAAAATTATGGTTTATTGTCCTATTCTCATTTTCACCATTTTCAAGTGAAATACATCAAAATGGTCATATCAACAAAGACAACACAATTCATGAAAATAATTACAACATTTTGCCATAAAACACAGCAATTCTGAATTGAAAATGGATGTCTTTCCTGAATAATGGTGTGATTCAGCAATTGATTTTCAAATGAAGTGCAAATTAACAGTATGTAATATTTTTCAACACCATGGATCCTCTCTGATATCTTGAAATTAAAAAGGTTCAACAAAGTGAGACACTGAAGCACCACACCCTCCTTTAGAGAGAGCAACCCGAGTCAAGACACTGAGTATGTTGGGAGCTGCCAAGTGAATATGTTATTTATTTGAATAGAGTATTTTTCTTCCTTTATAACGTAGTTGTCTGAAATCCTTATCGCAAATTTAAAAAGCCTACTACTATTACCTGCTGTATGGAATAGTTTATCATTAAAAAATTCCTCTTAAATTAATCTAATTTTTCTACTTTATTTACCTTTAATATAATGTATGTAGATTATCTATTAAATTAATATCATTTTTGCATCACCGCCTAACACGGGATTGATATTAAATATCTTTTTGTCATTATAACACAGGAAGGATTGAGATTAAATATCAATCTATGTTAAATGCCACTTGTTATTTTAAAAATTATATGGCCTTATATTTAATAAAATTGATTAGTTTATATGACTTTATAATTAATAAAATTGATTAGCGTTATTAGTTTCATTTCGTTATCCCAGTCTGCACGCTCCAACCCTCATGTCCTTGGCTACTCATATCTGCATGGTAATGAGGTAGGGTGGCGAAACAATTTTGTTACGGTAGTGACCTATGAGCTATACTTCGGCTGGAGCGGAAGTATAATAAATTTGTGTTGCATTCAACTTTTTACAACAAGTTTGTGTCCTAGCGGTGTGAAATTAAAGATATTTTTGTGTTTTAGAGTCTGGAACTATTTAGCTAATTATTGTTCACCAGTTACATTGCTCATTAATTATAAGGGTGAATGTTTTTTTCCTCTTTCTCCATAATTCGGGGTTTGGTCTGACTTTTAAGCTGGTGGCGATTTTACTCTTGGTGGATCCATAGAATTCTGACCCTGTCAGAATATCTTTCCACTGTGCAATCTTGGTATGTGGAGTGTGATACCAAGGTACCTTTTTCATTTGGTTTTAATTGGGTTGTTAGACTAGGTTTTGGTCAAATTTATAGTGTGTGCTTCAGTGTTCTAGCTCCAAACAGTGTGTGGTTATGTGCTTTACCCTACCTCATATACTAGCTCACGAAAAATTGGGGGCACCTCTCTCTACACAAGTCTAGATTTTTCAAGCCTTTTACCTCAAAATCTTATCGTTGTCCATGTTATCTCTCCTTTAGAGTATATGGCTTATTTGGAACTTAGATACCCAGAGTTTCAACCTATACAAGTGGGTCACTGTACACGGTCCTCATTGGTTTCTTTTGGACGCCAATTGCTTATATGGCTCTGTATCACTGTCTTCCTAGTCGCATGGGTGGCAACACTACTGGCACATCTTCATCGAGTGGAAGGCATTTATTTGAATGCGAATCGATTGCAAGGTTCTTTGAGGCAACCCCATTAAATTCTAGAAGGAAATCCTCCATCTCGAGACAAAAGAATTTGGGGATAGCGTTTATTTATCTAACTCAGAGATTGGTGGAAATAGTCTCAAATGGGTTCGAGACCCGGGAAATTTCCGCAGGAGAATGTTGCATTTCCTTCACTCCATCACCCATCATCGTCAACTGGAAACTTTACTTAGTATGGTCATCAGAGATAAGAAATTGATAATTACAAGTTGTTTGCGGATCAGGAGGAGATAAAAGGAATTCTTCGCGACATTATATATAGTCTGAATGATATAGTGGTAAGATTGTCTCGAATGGAATGTTATGTGGTCTCCGATTCTAACAATGAATCAAATGAAGTGACGTGCCGACAATCATCAACCATTGAGTTCCAACCTCTCCACACGCCAACTCCTCTGCCACATCACCATTAATCATCTTGGACTAACGAGTCCACTTTGCATTTAATCTATGGGTCTCAGGGTGACAGTTTGTGTTTTTTGTAAACGCTACCATAAATGTTTTTGCAAAGACTAATCTTTAGAAGGAATATATGTAATTTGGTACTTACAATAGTTTTGGTAGGATTGGAAAAGAAGAAGAATTAGCTATCAACAACTACAGTGTTGACGAATCTTAGTTCGCTATAGGTAGTTGGTAGTTTTTGAAAATTCTAATGCCAAACCTTGGGGCAATCAAGATTTACCAAGTCATTTGGAAATCTTGTGAAGGCTTGCCTCTGAAAAGTTTGCAATGTAAAATGTTATCTAGATAATCAATAGAAATCTATGAAAAATTACAAAAAAATATATTACTATGAATCATTTACACCCATTTACTTGACAAAACTTCCTCAAAATTTCTTATTAAGATTATCTAACACATCTAGAGTTAGAATGCAATCCCCATATAATATAAATTGAGTGTATAATTTTATGTAATTTTAATATATTTTATAATCAATTGATTAAATATATTATTTTAATTACATTAACCAATTATACAAAAAATCTCAACTAGTTGCTAAAGTAATCATAACTATTTAATGTTAAGCTTTGAAAATTGTACTTTCCAGATTACAAATTTTGGGTGATTCAAAGATGGTAATAGACTGGAGCCAAAATTAAGGCCCAAATCCAAAATCTAAGGCTTCAACCCATCCTCAGTCACACAAAATATCTCATCGAGAACCTATAAAGGTCATCCCCCTACTAACAAGTAATTCATTTTTTTTTTATTTCAATTACTTTATCTCACTATATAAAGTCTAATGTAAAATAAAGGTGAAAAGTATTTTATTTATGGCCTACATTGATTTTTAAAATAACCTTATTATTCACCCACAACATCTCTCTCACATATACATATATTAGTCGGCGTGCGCGCGCACACACAAACACACACACGCAATATATATATATATATATATAATGTCACGTAACATCTCCCTCATGTACTTCGTTGTAGAGTGCCTCTCAGTGCAATGAATTAACACGTGACATCATCTCCCTCATGTACTTGGTTGTAGAGCGCCTCTCAGCACAATGAATTAACACGTGACAAATAACTCTTTATGAATTTGTAAAATCCAAATAACTTTCTCAATGTATGCTTACCTCAAATCATTGTTGGCTTAGTGTTATTCCCTTATGCATTGGAATTATCTTGATAGTTTGATGGATGTCATTCACTGGGGCCCCAGAAAGGATCCATGTGCTTTAGGGTGCTTTATATGGGTTGAGGAAAGCAATGCGACCTAATTGTGATGCACCAATTTTGATTCCTATTTGGAGGATTGGAGATGACTCTAGGATGCCTATAGCTTTGACAATATTCCTGCAAGGGAATTTGACTTAATGGAGTAGATTGTTTACAAGGACCAATAGAATCCATGGAAGTTTGCAATGGAAGGATTTGGATTTTCCTTACATACCTACATCACCTTTGAGCCATTATTGTGGACCATATCACCTTGGAGCATGACACATAAGTGTATTGTCTCACTTGCATTGACCTACAAGGGCTCATTGTAGCTTGTTTGTAAGGGCTAAGGCATATTATTGGCCTCCCAGGAAGGAGAGAGTCTTTCCATTCATATATGTTTAATTCCTCACTTGTATTCATTCTTGTGATGAGACGTGACCTACAAAAGAGTGTGCACTAACCTCTTTCTAGCGTCTTCACATACTCTCTCTCTCTCTCTCTCTCTCTCTCTCGTAGCCAGGGTTTCTTGGGTAAAATTATGAAGAATAAGAGAGGACATCTTGCCTTAGAGCATGTGTTACAATGATTCTTGCACATTGGATCTTCTTGGTTGTTAGGGTTTTGTTCATTTTTCCCTTGCTAGGAATAGAAAGTTGAGATGATTTGTACTAGCCCTAAAGGCTATGATATGTACATGTACTTCAACTTGAGCATATAATGAGGCTTCCAAGTCTCCAAAACTTATGCAATTTCACAATATTATTTTCAGTTATATGTGTTCTTTATGCATTGTGTTTAGTAATATATGGCTTGATAATTTGACATCAGTAAAAGAAAATTGTTAAGTTATTTGACACCTAGATGAAAAATACAAGGGGTTGATTTTACTTTTGAAAAATATTATTTGAAGAATAGTTATTCGCCACTTTCTAGGTTGAAGGTGATACTTTTGTTTTGCCTTGAATTTTGAATTCCAATAAATTTCCATTAGGGAATTATTCTAGATCGATAAAAATTACTCTCAATCTTAGAGAGTGAGACAAGGTGAAAGGGGCCCACAAATTTGTTCCTTGGAGGCTTAGACTTCAATTACTTATGAATGAGGTTGATATTTAGAAGCACATTAATCCTAAAATTATTGATCCAACGTCGGAGGCCACTCATTAGAAGAAGGTAACCAAGGTGAACATAATGGTTGTTAACTTTGTGAAGAATCATTTCATCTCTCACATTGCAAAGAAATCAATAGGTGAGAGTGTGTTTGATTCTTTGGTTGAGTTATTTTAGAACTCTTGTGCTTCTTGACAAATGCTTTTACAAAACCAGTTCTTAATTGTTCACATGAGCAAGGAAAATACTATGTTGAGCTATTTAACCATGATTATTTAACTGAAGGATCACTTAACAACATTGGAATCAATGTGGAGGATCAAGAGTTAAAGTCCATCACCTAAAAGGACTTACTCCTTCCTAAACACATTTTGTGCAAGGTATTTGTGCTCGATTAAAAAAAAAAAAAAACAAAGTTTCCAAAGCTTTGGGTTGATCTTGTGCAAGACGAAATCATATTGTAATCTTATTCAAAAGATCAAGGTGAATTAGATGTTATTGGTCTCACTAGTGAGACAAAGAAGAATAAAAAGAAAGGCTCCAAGAAGAAGGGAAAGGGTACCAAGTTGCAACTAGCATTGTTGCAACTAGCATTATTGCAAGAGTAAAGAAGATGAACAATCAAATATCTTCTAACATTGAGTTTAGTGTTGGTATGTGGATAAACAAGCTTCAAAACACAACATATCATAGGTCTCTATTTAAAAATATTTAAAAGCAAGTGGGAGGCATGACCATGGGGCTTGGCAATGATGACACTTACTCTATGAGAGGAGTTGGCTACATTTCATTTCAAATTCTTTCAAATGTTGATCTCTATTTAAAAATATTTAAAAGCAAGTGGGAGGCATGACCATGGGGCTTGGCAATGATGACACTTACTCTATGAGAGGAGTTGGCTACATTTCATTTCAAATTCTTTCAAATGTTGTTCTTGAGTTGGATCACACCTTATTGGTTCTTGGTTTGAGGAAGAACCTCCTTTCAATTTCTTATATGAAAAATATACAATACAAAGTTTCCTTTGAGGGGTAGCTACACACCATCAATCACTGAAGGACATTAATGCACCATCAATGATTGCAGTCTAGATAATTCGAGGACTTTGGCTAGAGCGGTGAAAGAGGGTGGCCTTTTGAAGGTGTTTGTTGATCTAATGGCATATGTACAATCAAGTGAGAGGATGGAAGAACCTTGTAGCTTCAAGGAGGCACATGCATGGCAAGAGATCATATAGCCAAGTTTGGCATCAATTGCAAACACTCTAATAGCATCTTATATTGATGAGGATGTAAGATTCAATTTATGGGATTCTTCTTCAATGATCAAGGAGAATGTTAATCTAGAAACACACACTATTAGAAATTATGAATAGAAAACACACAATGTGAAACTCTCAATAGTACATCCTAATCACATAATTGAAGTTCGAATTCAAATTCGACAACAATAAAATTCGATGAGTTCAAAATTTTCCATGAGGTTTAAATAAGGGTTTGTCAGTAGGTTCAAATCCCTAGCAAATCATAGTCTATGGAATGCAACCAACGATGTTGTGCCCACAATGAACAACAAATGGAAACAATGGGCACCTTCACCTATCATTTGTTGCAAAGTATGGTCATTAAACACCACAGGTATGGAATCACTTACTTACCAGTCGCTAAGTGGAGTAAATCACATGTTAAAGTTGGAAACTAGGGCCAAACTCCATATGGCAGCTAATATTTTTCTTAGATTCCTCTCGTCGAGGTGTAGGATTGATCTAAAGATCATCCGATTCCGACATGTATTCATGGAGATATGAATTTATTTGTGTTATGGGACAATTCGTCAAGGTCGGCGAGCAACCAAATTGCCCCTTCTTGTGCGCAACGTTTTAGTATAAAAGAGGTGGCTTGCTAGTCATTTGCACATACACTCTTCTTGTGATCTCTTCCTCTCCACTTGTGTTTGGGTTTTGGTGGGAGGAGAGATCCTAAAAATATACGCTTCCCTAAGAGGCGTTGCCCTAGATGCTGCGATGGGAAAGAAGGATCTACGCTGCCCTAAAGAAGATGCCCTAGCTCCTAACGCTGGCATGAAGAAGAAGGCTTAACACAGTCATGAAGATGGGCTTCTAATGTTTCCCTAATGAAGCTCTAACGTTGCCCTGATGAAGCCCTAGCGTTGCCCTAATGAAGAAGCCTTAACACTGCCCTAAAAGAAAGACCTAGCTGGAGTGAAGTAGAAGGTTTCTATGCCCAACAAGCTGCAGTCCCAATGGGAGGACTATAGTCTTACCCTAGCCACATAAAATGACAAGATTTGGCCAGCCTAAAAGGGTACCTAATTTGCTGTCTCGAAGTCTACCCTAGCCGCAGTAAGGAAGGGTCGTTTCTGGCCGCTATCCCAGCGCTAGACACAGTTCCCTAATCCGCAATTAAGAAGGACACCTTCACGTTGGTATAAAGGAGTTCTAACACAACATTCTAATCTGTTGTTCTGACGTGCCCTGATTTGCAGTTATGATGAAGCCCTATTTGTATAGAAGGGTTGATAAGCAGTAATCTATTCACTATAAAAGGGACCCTAAATACGCAGTTTGGAAGGGCTTATATTTGTTGTCCCTAACTGCAGCAAAGTAGCCTAAGTTAATGGTTTCTTCCTTCTTAGGAGGCCGAATCAAAAGAAGCATTGGATCAACCTGCTGGGGTATCATTGTGCTTCAGGGAAATTGTGTGTTAGATTGCAGACCATAACACCACAATCACATATCTCTTATGGGCATTCAAGCGCTCAGATGATCATGATGTAAGGAGATTTCAATAGATGGACAATAATGATAGATGCGGCATGTTGAATATAGCACAGGTATGTTGGGTACAACATAGTGTAAATGGCAATAGCATTATATTGTTGTAGCATGATGATGGGCATAGTAATGAAGTGTATCACAACATGATGAGTGCAGCACAAATGTAACAAAGTGCAACACAACGATGATGAATGCTGCAATGATGTGCAGCATGAGGTGCAACAATATGATAAACTGCAACAACAAAATTGTGATATACTACAATATGCATTGAGTGCATAAAGGGTACAACATAGTGCAACATGAAGTGTAAGGACCTGCGGTCCAAGCGACTCCACCATGCGAAGTGCGTGCGAAGAGCTCGTGCGAAATGTGAAACGAAATGAACCTTGGACGAGTTTATAAGGTGTTGTGCGAGTTGAGGGGGCGGTCCCATGAGTTGGGCGGGCCAACCCTCCTCTTGGGTGAGACAACACATTGTGAACGAGTCGACTTGGGCGTTGGGCATGGGTCGGCTGGGTGACATAACCCACCACCCGTTTGTATATACTGAAGGGCGTCTAGAGGCAAACGACCATCATTCGATCAACACAAATTCGAACAAGGAGTTCTCGGTGCGTGGATGAGCCCGCATGATGGGCGGAATTCGGGCGGAAAACTCGTTCAGAAAAGTTGTTCAAAAAAAGTCGGGTGAGAAACTCGAGCAAAAAACTCGTGCAGAAAACTCGGGCAAGGGCGAAAACATGACCGATTCGTGCTTGGATAGGGATGAACCAGGCGAGGTTGTCAGGCGACCCGGGCAAGGTCGTTCGAGCGAGCCAGGTGAGGTCGTCGGGCGACCCAGGGGAAGTCATTTGGGCGAACCGAGGGAGGACGGGGCGACCGAGGTGAAGTCGTGTGGCGACTTGGGTGAAGTTGTTCGGGTGAACGAGTTTGTTTGAACGGGTGGACATGCGGACGAGCAGCTGGGTGAGCGCGCGCCATGCATGCCGAAACGAAGAATCGTGCGGACGGGCAACTTGGGGCGCATCGTGCACGACGAAACGGTGGAAACGGTGAAGTGTTGGAGTTGTGAACGGAGGTGTGACTCGTGCAGAGGCGCCCGTGTGTGGAGACTTGGTTACGACGAGGCGCGCCCAAGTTGGGCAAACAACACGATCGTGCGACAAGATGAACAAAGGGTTGGTGAGTCGTGCGACAACCGTGTGGAGGTGCCGACGAGCTAGGCAACCGAGTTTGCCGAAGTTGGAAAATTGACTAAGTGTAAATTTGGGGTTTCTCAAGATTTAACTTATACTTTGCAAAAGTGGAAAATTATATATATTGATTGGGCAGACTCATATTGCAGGGAGTTGCCCCTCCCTTTATACTGTTGTGCAATTGTATGTGTTAATTGTTGTTGATGATGAATATGTATGGGTTTTCATCTGTATAAAGGCTAATAATAATACTTGGTAACAAAAAAATAAACTAAGTATGAATGTTAAGCGTAGTCTACAATCGTAAGTATTGGTGAAAAGAAAACAGTTGGTAGTGCCACACCTCGCTATAAGGGGTTGAAAGACTACCGCAGGTGTAGGGGTGTGACATGAAGGATGCAACAAAATGTTGATGAAGTACAACATGATCATGATGATTGGATGCAGTTCAATGATGAGAGCAGCTCAGTGATTGGGTGCAGCAAAGTGACGAGTGCAGCATGATGATGAGGTGCAACATTGTGATGTGTGTAGCATGGTGATGGAATCATGTTGGAGGATCAGTTGAAGCAGTGTGCCTTCACTTGAGTTCAGATCAGCGACCTCATGTGCCATCTTCTTAGAGAAGATCTCTGCGCTTATTTAGATAAGTCAAAATGTTGACTTTTGATGTATATGTATTATCTTTCTCTCTGCTGAAATATTGAAGAACATATAAGAAGAATTGATCAAGGGTTTCCCCACATTGAAGTTTGTCCCTCACTGAAGCCACATCTTGTGTCCTCTTGTCTTGGCTTATTTTCTGCAATTTATGTTTATGTTCTATCTACGTTTTACTATCATGCTAAATGTGATTGCTAATCTGAAATTGATATTGAGCTAATATGAAAAATTGAAGTAAATTTGCTCTCAGCATAAAACATACCTAAAATTAACATGGTATCAAGGCTAAGGCAAAAAAAAGCCCAAGCAAGAGTGAAATAACAATCACCGAAGACAGTTGGAAAAAACAAAAGGCTTAATGGGTTCCTCATCCCACTTCAAATTCACCAAGGGTGAAGTCGAAGCAGAGAATATTATCTGAGTGGTGCAACAAAAGCATATGATGGCCTACATAAAGATCACTTCAATGGGAAGTCTAGATCTAAGGGTGGAAGGAAAGGCAAATGCCTTGCTTGCAATAAGTTTGGCCATTATGCAAAAGAGTGTCTGAATGGTAGGGACACATCACTTGATGATGATAACAATCATTCCAGGGACATTTTCAATGACCGGAGGAATGACAAGTAATGCAGGTCATCAAGGAAATGGCAAACTCTTCAAAGAAAGCAAGTAACTCCAAATATGAAGAATCGAATGATGTTTCTAATAAGCTAAAAAAGTATTATCTTATATTGGCCCTCTCCACTACTCCTCTAGACTCTTTGAGAATCTGGCTTATTAATAGTAGTGCTTCAAGGCACTTCATCGGATAGAAGGAAGCTCTCTCTAATTTGATAGAGAAGGAGACAATCATGGAGATTATTCTTGGAGACGATGCCACCCGTCCCGCAAAGGGTGTAGGAAATATTACCCCTCAATTGAATGAGGGTAACACGATTCATTCCCCTCAATTGAATGAGGGTAACACGATTCATTTAAAAAAAGAACCTAGTGTCCATTTCGGAAATGGAAGTGAAAGGTTTCAAGGTGGCATTCATCGATGGAAAGGTACATGTTTAAAAATAAAATTTTCAAGATGCTTTTACTCATGGGTTCAGCGATTGGAAATTTGTATCAAGTTGCAGGAAGTCCATTGGGGACCATGTTGTGTGACACATCTCTTCAGTGGCACCAGAGGGTTGCTCATCTTCATTGTAAGACCCTACCTGATGTGAGTCAAATGGTGACAAGGATACCTGAATTCAAGAAGAGCATGAAGGTACATGTACGAGATGTATTGAAGGAAAACTTACAAGGGGACCATTCTCCTCATGATGTGAGACCTCAAATGTGGAATAACTTGAGGGGTTTGAGATTCATGATTGGGAATCTCAAGTATGCAGGTAGAAGAAAGCTCTCTATGTTTTAGAGCAAACACCTCGTGCTTGACATGAGACGATTGATAAATGTTTGATGAAGCTGAGATTCACTAGGAGTGAAGTCGATCCAAACCATTACTTGAAGGTGGTGGATGATAGACCTCTCATACTAGAACCTTATGAGGACGACCTCTCTCTGATGGGTGTAGACCCTCTCATTTGCAAAAGTAGGAGGACGCTGGACTCCATATTTGGAATGGTGAACTACAAGCATGTGACTACCTCGATGGAGCTTAACTTTCAAAAGGTATGTGGTAGTAGTGATGCCGGAATTGATTTGGGAAATGCCTCTAGGTTTCATAACTCATTCGCATTGATGTTCTTGGTGAACTTCTGTTCAGATATATGTTTTATAGTTAGCATGTTGGGCTCAAATATGGTTGAGTCTCACTGGATTGTTGCAAAGAATCTTCTGAGATATCTCCAGGGCACAATCTCTCATGGATTAAGATACACTGTCGGAAATATGAAGCTGCATGATTATTCTGATGCTGATTAGGCAAGAGCACTTCTAACTACTGCTTCTCCTTGGGTTCTGTGTTGATATCCTGGATGAGTAGGAAGCAAAAGTCGATTGCTTTGAGCACCGCTTAGACCGAATACATAGCTACGAGTATGACCTCATGTGAAGTTGTCTGGTTGAGGAAGCTCTTAAATGAGTTGTTTGGACACGTGTTGGATACCATCGTGATCTTCTGTGACAACCAGAGTGGGATTCAATTGTTGAGGAATCCCGTATCGCTCCAAGCATATAGACATCAGGTACCACTTTATCTAGGATATGATACATCGAAGCAAGAAGGCTCCATCGCATTGGGATTGATGTGCAGGCCGCCGACATTTTGCCGAAGCCCCTGGGAAAGGTTAAATTTGTGACTTTCCGAGAACGACTACGAGTCGTGGAGAGACTCTCTCCTAAGGGTCCTATATGATATGGACATTGAGCTCTGGGAGCTCTGGGGGCTTGGGGGTACATCTTGGAGCAATGAGCAACTATAGGGTGAGCAGTTCAGCCTTCCCATAGTGGTCTGCTATGTAGGTAGGATGTGTGGTTCATCCTTCTCTTGTCCAGACACAGTCAGAGGGTGAGTGGTTCAACGTTCCCCTAGTGATTTGTTGTGTACAAGATGAGTGGTTCAGCCTTCCCCTGGGATACCCCTGGCAACATGTAGACAGGATGAGTGGTTCATCCTTCTCCTGTTGAGACATTCTACCCATGCAGTCTGGGACTCATGGGAAGTACCTCTCATCTGGCCAGTGAATAGGGAAATGAGAATAGGGACCATAGTAGAACCGATGGACGCATCGTGTTACTACAGTACTCCCTATGCTAAGATGATATTGATCTGGAATCAATTGGAACTGACTTCGGATCAATAAGAGTGGTATGACACACTCTCTTTATTGGAACTGACTTCGAGTCAATAAGAGTGGTATGAGACACTCTTTTTTATATGGAACTAACTTTAGGTCAGTAGAGGATGGTATCATACATTCTCAATCACTTCTTATTCTTCTTAGTTCAGTAGAGCAGAGTAGAGTAGTGTAGGGAATTGATGGAAAAAATAGTACAGTATGGCAAATGGATTAGCAGATGGAATTCTCCCTAGTTGAGAGGGAGTGTTAAAATTGGCAACTAGGGCCAAACTCCATATGAGTCATCTTATTCATGGTAGTTGATATGTTTCTTGGATTCCTCTTGTTGAGAGGTGTAGGATTGATCTAAAGATCATCCGATTCCGACATGTATTCATGGAGATATGAATTTATTTGTGTTATGGGACAATTTGTCAAGGTTGGCGAGCAACCAAATTGCCCCCACTTGTGCTCAACGTTTTAATATAAATAGAGGTGGCTTGCTAGTCATTTGCGCACACACTCTTCTTGTGATCTCTTCCTCTCCACTTGTCTTTGGGTTTTGGTGGAAGGAGAGCCCCTAAGAATATACACTGCCCTAAGAGGAGCTGCCCTAGACGCTGCCATGGGAAAGAAGGATCTACGCTACCTTAAAGAAGATGTCGTAGCTCCTAACGCTGTCATGACGATGAAGGCTTAACGCAATCATGAAGATGGGCTTATAATGTTTCCCTAATGAAGCTCTAACGCTGCCCTAATGAAGCCCTAATGTTGCCCTAATGAAGAAGCCTTAACGTTGTCCTAGCAGAAAGAACTCGCTGCAGTCAAGTAGAAGGTTTCTATGCCCAGCAAGCTGCAATCCTAATGGGAGGACTATAGTCTTACCCTAGCCACAAAAAATGACAAGATTTGGACAATCTAAAAGGGTTCCTAATCTACTGTCTCAAAGTCTGCCCTAGTCGCAATAAGGAAGTGTCTTATCTGGCTGCTATCCCAGCCCTAGACATAGTTCCCTAATCCGCAATTAAGAGGAACACCTTCACGCTCGTATAAAGGAGTTCTAACACAACATTCTAATTTTTTGTTTTGATGTGCCCTAATTTGCAGTTATGATGAAGCCCTATTTGTATAGAAGGGCTAATAAGCAATAATCTATACACTATAAAAGGGACCCTAAATACGCAGTTTGGAAGGGCTTATATTTGTTGTCCCTAGCCACAGCAAAGTAGCCTAAGTTAAGGATTTGTTCCTTCTTAGGAGGCCGAGTCAAAAGAAGCACTGGATCAACTTGTTGGGGTATCATTATGCTTTAGGAAAATTGTGTTTTATACCGCAAGCCATAACACGACAGTCATATATCTCTTATGGGCATTCGAGGACTCAGATGATCATGATCTAAGGAGCTATCAATAGATGGACAGTAATGATAGATGGAGCATGTTGAATATAGCACAGGTATGTTGGGTACAACATAGTGTAAATGGTAGCAGCATTATATTGCTGCAGAGTGATGATGGGCATGGTAATGAAGTGTATCACAGCATGATGAGTGCAGCACAAATGTAACAAAGTGCATCACAGTGATGATGAATGTTGCAATGAGGTGCAACAGTATCATGGACTGCAGCAACAGAATTGTGATATACTGCAATATGCATTGAGTGCATAAAGGGTACAACATAGTGCAGCATGAAGGATGCAGCAGAATGTTGATGAAGTACAACATGATGGGCACAACATGATGATTGGATGCAACTCAGTGATGAGAGCAGCATAGTGTGATGAGAGCAGCTCAGTGATTGGGTGCAGCACAGTGACGAGTGCAGCATGATGATGAGGTGCAACACCGTGATGGGTGCAACATGGTGATGGAATCACATTGGAGGATCAATTGAAGCAGTATGTCTTCACCTAAGTTCAGATCAGCTACCTCATGTGCCATCTTCTTAGAGAAGATCTCTGCTCTTATTTAGATAAGTCAAAATGTTGACTTCTGATGTATATGTATTATTTCTCTCTCCACTAAACTATTGAAGAACATATAAGAATAATTGATCAAGGGTTTCCCCACATTGGAGTTTGCCCTTGGCTGGCGCCACATCTTGTGTCCTCTTGTCTTGGCTTGTTTTTTGCGATTTATGTTTATGTTCTATCTGCATTTTACTATCATGCTAAATGTGATTGCTAATCTGAAATTGATATTGCTCTAATATGAAAAATTGAAGTAAATTTGCTCTCAACATAGAACATACCTAAAATTAACATCACACAATGCCACAATGCAAAGATGAGGATTGAGAGTTAGTAAAATTGAGTGGCTAGTATGGAGAGGATGTGTAGAGGTCGACCATACCACAACATGTTGAAGCGAGTTGACAGTGTCATACCAGAACAAACCCTAGGTCATACCAAATCGAATTTGAAGTTTTATTTGGCGTTCATCGAATTTCAAGCCTCAACCAAGAGTTCGGCAAGCCATGTAACTTAGACTACATCTAACTTATATTTACTAAAAAAAAGAGAAAATTTACACTACTATAGCTCAAAACTAAAACTCACCAATCAACAGAGTGGTGCACCTAAAGTTTCATTTTCAAAACAAGAGACACAAAGAGGATATATGCATCTAGTCACATGCATAAAGCACCCAAGTTGGATCAATACAATCTAACCCTAATCTACTTAAATAGTGTGCCACTATGCACCCTCAATCAAACTCTCACCCTAATCTATTCAAACAATTCACCCTCTTACATGGATAGAATTGCCAAAGATTGTATGCCCCACCAAAAGACAACTGTTGTATGCATGTATGCAAATTGGTCCTTTGGATATGCACCTTCCTCAACACTCTTGCAAGTATCTTTCTTACCCCAACCCTCAAAATTCTGATACTTTCCATGCCATCATATCTACAAGGAACACAGTTAGACAACAAACAGAATCTCTGAGCAAACTTGCAGCAAACAGGTGGGCTCTCTTTTGCTGACAATCCATCATGAAGGGCTGAGGATGTCCTCCTCCCGAGGCAAATCTTGATTTCACTTCTTTGATCTCATGTTGGTAACTCATGGTTATCCTTTTTTAGGGGTTTTCCCTCTGAGTATAAGGTATCTAGTATCTTACGAGATTCTCGATTTGTATATGACCATATAGTTTGGTATAGTACTCTTTGGTTCTACCTTACTAATGGTATTGATTACAATAGATGTCTTTGTATGGTATAATGTCATATACATAAAAAGAATACAAATGAATAGGCATGGCTCATCAACGAAACTACAAATAAAATGACAAACCATAACGCTTGTTGCTAGGCCTGAAGCAAAACTTCCTATTCGGAATCAGAACTGTGCAAGGCAGCCAAGTAGTTTTCTCCATTATAGGAAAATTGGTTGTATTTCAAACTGCCCAAGCTATCTTACAGATTCTGAAAATCTAAGTCCGTATAACAATGCCTAGCAACAGAAGGAAAACCCTTCCAGATCTATGTCATTGAGACAAATAAGGCAGGTAGAAAACAGAAGTGACTATTTTAATCAATACATCTGATGGAAAAGCATTCCACTAAACAAAATAAGACTTGTATTCCCAATTAGACCTTGGTTTACTGGTGACAAAAAACAACCATTAAACAGTCCACCAGGATTCCATTCTTGCAGTGGTCTGCAACAACCGAATAGTTCGGGATGTGGATGGGTACAAATCAACGGTGATTCTGATAGAATACTTACTTATCATACATGGTAACTAAGCTGAAGGAACCCGGTGTTTTGTGGTCTAGGGGGTTTGTTTCTTGCTGCAAATTCCACAAAACACACACAAGGCTAACAATTAAGGCTTTTACAACATACCAGCCCTATAATCTTCTTTCCGAACTCAATGTGGCGCAATTTTACAAATGTCTTCGTACTCAATTGCCGACAGCACTCTTCCATCATAGATGCTCTTCTCAATCTGCACCTTTGCACAATACTTATCCGTGTCAATTGCCAGCAGCCTCGCATTGCATCCCCGGTAAGCGCCATTCACAATCCTCACAAGCCCGCCGATCTGTGGTATCACCGTCTCGAGCTCCTTCTGATCAACCCTGAGGACATGGCCACTCTCGATCATCCTAATCTCCCCAACATACTTACCAATGACCCCAACTACAATCCCCTTCTGCTTATAATAACCCTTGTCAGCCAAACTCTTACTCATAACTTTGACCACAATTCCTTCACAGAGCCAATAATCCTTCCTATTCATCTTTTCCTTCGCACGCTCCTGCTCCTCCATCAACTGCGACAAAACAGCGGAGTCGCTAGATTTATCCCCATTAATCCCCATCCTCACCTGGTCTTTGCCGCGATCTATTTCACCATCTCCAACTAAAGAGGACTCGATTTTTCTCTTTTCCGCAGACTCGCCGTTATTTAAAGCGGACTTGGATAGGGAGAAAGCAATCTTGCCGTTAGAAATACCCTGTCCCTTTGCTAAATTTGGAGATGGCGAGGGTTTGTCCTCCATTTTCGTTGGATCTGGAGAAGTCGAGGGTCTGGCCACCATTTTCGCAGCCCGTTCAATTTGCTCCTGAATTTCCCTCTCACGCCGTTCTTCTTCCGCCAAATCTGACCGTATCCTCTTATTCTTCAAAGATTCCTTGAGCAGAGTTTCGGGCTCTCTATCAATATATGTAATAAACCAACCCTTGGGAGTTTCGTCGACCTTGCATTTGCCCGTCCGCCCCAAATACTTCACGAATTCCGTCAAAGTCGCCCACTGCGTCGAATTCATGTGGATATGATGGCGGTCGGCGATGTATTCATTGTATACGACGGTAGCAGCCACACGACTGAATCTATGCGTTCTCTTCACATGCTCCAAAAATGCCTTTTCAAATTCTTCAGAGTACCCGTCGAGAAATCTGTCGGGGTTTTGGCCAAAGACATACATTTGGCGCTGGTGACTCTCAGACATGCAGTGGCACTTGAAGCCGTTCTCGTCCCTGCACTGTTTCTGGCACATTTGACAGTACCATTTCAGCTTCTGCAGGCCCTTGGCTTTGATACGGTTCGCTATGGCTTTCGGCGTCAGAAATTCGTTCTTCCCCATTGAATTTGATGGACCAAAAAGAGAATCGCAACGATCAAAAAGGTTTTCAAAATTTGGGGACGAAACTCTCTGTATGTATATTCAACGTATCAATCCCATTAACGATATCGAAACCCGCAGCCTCCGCGATTCCTGCCCTGCAATTGGTCCGGAAAGCTTGTTGAAGGTTCGAACAATCAATTTAAAGTGGAGATTAGAAGCATCATTTTATATTCCAGTTGTCCATAATGAGACTTTTTGGAAGTTTTTCTATTGGGTTTTTCCTGTCAAAATCCCGCAGTAATTTATTGGAATTGCAAGTTTGATAGCTAATTTCTGCACAATCAAAGTGCCCCAAGGGTTTTTCAGAGTGCTGAATTCAAATATGCAGTTAAGAAACCATTTTAACTGCAGTAAATCAAGATTTAAGCTCAATTTCCTCCGCTTCCGTCACCGAAATCTCCAAAAAATCGCATTAAAAAATCGCATTATAGACAACTCCTTTTATATTAAATATATTAAAATTATTTTTATTTTCAATTTAAGATCGGTGGGTTCCGTTCGTTTCTAAGGTCTACTACGAGGTTGAAATTTCTATTGATACCCGTTTCAAGGAATAAACACCTGAGTGCATTTTGGGAAGAACTCTTTAAAATATTTTGTGGGCTATCTCACTTAAATATGTTTTCAATTCTCGGGTTACATTTAATACCAATT
>APFE031071523.1:45075-83571 GCA_000404065.3 Pinus taeda
AGGTCTTGTTTATCCATTACTCAGTAAAATATAGCTGTTGGAATGGCCTACTGTCCCTATTTAACTGATCGCTCAGATTGGATCTTCATCTTGTCCTGATGATGAACCACACTAGTTGGTTCGAACGCACAAATAATTTTTTATGTGATTTTGTCAAAATCATTCTCTCAAATACATTATGGATCACAGAAGTCTAAATTCTATAATTTATGAGTTTGTGAAATTTGAGATGTTTTGAGTTATATTTAAATAAATTTTTATTAGGGATGTTTATCTTTTTAGTTTTATCAAAGGCTCATTAACACTTAAAAGATGTTATTAGAAGTTAGAAGAATCATTGACGTTACAATTTAACTAAAGACTTATTTGTGTTTTAGTTTGAAAAAGAGAATTGTGTTTTTTAACACTTAAAAGATGTTATTAGAAGTTAGAAGAATCATTGACGTTACAATTTAACTAAAGACTTATTTGTGTTTTAGTTTGAAAAAGAGAATTGTGTTTTTTAACACTTAAAAGATGTTATTAGAAGTTAGAAGAATCATTGACGTTACAATTTAACTAAAGACTTATTTGTGTTTTAGTTTGAAAAAGAGAATTGTGTTTTTTAAGTCATTTAAGGTAGCTCATAGTTTTGTGGAATTATATCATTATTTACTTTTTAAAGAGCGAAGACAGCAAAGAGTTTTTTTTATTGATTTGAATTTTATAGCATCTCAATGTAATTATTATTTTTTTAGAGTGAATCTCAATGTTTATTGGTGGATTATTTTATGATTATTCTATGATGAGTGTGAGTGTTTTGTTAACCACCAGTTTTAATGTAAGATTTGTTTCAAAGTTAACTTACTCAAAGGACATGAAGGAATTTATCCTCATAAGATTGGGAAAAAATACGTAAGGAAAATGGTTAGGTATATCAATTTGAATCTTTATTTTTTTATGTCAAAGCCTAAAGCATTCTCTCGATAATGATTGTCCATCGATGGAGTTGTTTAACTCCCCACTAACCTTAAGCACTTAAGGAGCACAAATAAGTTTTAAGGCCAATAATGTCATTGAAGGTGGATGAAGCTACATAATTCAATACAATAAGAACAATGGGCCTCAAAATACCCCAATGTAAGAGGTTATAGCGATAACTAATCAAAATTAGATTGAGGAATATGAAACAATATGATAATATAAATGGAGTATAAAACCCGAGAAAAAAGAAGTGGAATACTGAAAACAAATTATTACTTTGAAAATGAACGTATATTAATGAATCAAATGGTGAAAAACATTACAGTATACATAGTAATGCAAAATGGTTAGATTCGAGGTAATGTATCTGTAAGAAGAGATGTTATAGCTACATTCATTTTTTAAAACCCATAACAAGATGTTGAAACCACAATTTATAGCGATGCAAGCAAAAAACCTAAATCACAAGTACCCTAATTCTATGATGACTGTGGTTAAGTGGGATCAAGCTAGACAAATCTAGTAGTCTAAAACAAATTGTAGCCCTATCATATCATAACCATTTGATTTGTGCTTTATTTTGGGTCTTCTTTAACTTGTTGGAAAGAATATTAGCACAATGAATTGGGGCTCTAATCTTAGTGTGTAATTGCACCCAAAAATGCTTGGGCAAAGCTCAAAAAAATCATGACTAGAAACTATCAGTATCAAGGTTTATTTTTGAGATAGAATGGGATGGGCACTTGGATCAATGCTTCTCCTTGAGTAGAAATAGTCCCTAAAGTTCTTGTACTTGATGGTGAGATTTCTACTATATTTGCTTCCTAGTAAACCACTTGCTCTAGGAAAGATGTTGCCTTTCTTTGAAAACTCAATATAGTTTTGATTTCCCACTAGTAAATGCTCTTCATCTTGTTTTACTTGACCACCACACTATAGATTTCTCAATGTATTCAAGGTTGACCTACATAGTGACCAAGTACCCTACCACCTCCAAGGTGTCCAACAAAGGTGGACAGTATCAATGAGACAACACCGCATTAGACACGAGATGCAATCCAAAAAAAGGTGAAAGATTCAATTCAAAATTATTCTCACTCGTGCCTTTGGTGATAGTTTAAGGCCCATGTAGAGTGGTCTAAGTTCCAGGCGTGGTCATGTGTTTCTTTCTTTCTATGAGTGCAACAATAACTTGTAACCAATATGAAACTTGTGTGGAACTCGTGTGATCCCATCTTTAATCATGTCATTTCTTACACTTATCATTTGATTCCAAACAAATATCATGAACTTATTAGATGCAAATAATTGTTTCAACAAATTTTGTTGCTTTGTTTATGTCATAATAGGCATGGGAGGATTGTTTGTGTATTGATTTATGGACAAAGCTACATCAGTTAGGACCAATGATTGGATCCCCAAGCATGCATGAAAGGGCTATGGTTGATATTACTATGAAGAGTTCCATCACAATTATGTTGAGCATAACACAAGTTTCCACCTTAGATAGGTGGATGCTAAGAGTTGTACATTTTGAGTATATGCACAATCATCTCATTTACTAACTTTGTCTATGCATATGTTTGGTAGTGGAATCAGTCAATTTGGTGTCCATTGTAGACCAAAAGACAATGAGGAACCTATTGTTCCTATAAGAAACAATAGTCTTTGGCAACTCAAAATGAACCCAAACATTCTTGAATAGATTTTAGCATTAGCTTCTATTGTGATGCTCTTCTTATAGGATATCAAAATTAACATCTTGGAGAATTGATCAACAACAACAAAAACACAATCGTTACCACATTTAATTGATGGTACCCTTTACATAAAATACATGGAATCTAAACCCTAAGGCTTATATGAAGGGGGAAAAGGAATGGATAGTCCCTACTTCTTGATCATAAGGGTGGTGGTGGCACAAGAAGTGCACAATCTAACATACCTATTGATGTTATATCAAAGCTTTGCCTAATAGAAATACTTCGGCAAAGCCATCACTGCATTCTCCACATTGAAATGCCCCATCAAACCATTATATCATGCCTCCCAAATAATCTTCTCACACTCCCTTAAATACATACAAAGATGCAGTAAAAGTATATCCTAGAGGCAAAAGTCAAAAACTTGTTTACCTGTGACTATTTTCTACTATGTAGTAGTGAAGTCAAGATTGTTGTCATATAGACAGTGCCACCATGAAGTCTTATATCTATAAAATTAAGGATTATGGTCAGTGCCATGTACAAAGATCTATTGAGGCAATTTGCAATTCAGCTAGTGTTTTCCTTGTTATACTTGATGTTTATGGAAATTGTTGAAGGTAGATGGAACACTTCTAAATACATTGGTCATTTGAAACTTGTTTTGCATTTGCATAAAATATAAAGGCTTATGGTTGGTGTGGATGATCATTTCCTTTACTAATATATTAGTTTTCCATTGCCAACATCCTTAGACAATGTGTAGAGCTCCTTGTTGTAGGTGGGGTATCTATGAACCATGTCAGGGAATGCCTCTTTATAATAGGGCATTAGATGTCCATGTTGTGTGAGAATTGCATCAATGACATAATTTGAGGTTTTTGGCTTGATTTGAAATGGTTGTTGCAAGTGTGGAAAAATCAAGGATGACATTGTGTAGAGATGATGCTTCAAGTCCTTGAATACTTTTAGTTGTGCCTTGACCTTGAAAACTTGGCCATATTTTAATATTATGTTACCCAACTCAAGGGATAACTAATATGAGAGAGCACTAATGCAAACAGTCATGTGGTAAAATTTGGTGAGGCTTAAGAAGCTACAAAGCTCCATTGGTGTCTTTAGTATTGGGCAATCATATATGACCTAGATCTTCATTGGATAAACATGCACACTACACTCATCCATTATTTACCCCAAATATTGGATTATTTTCATGTCAAATGAGCACCTCTCTAGATTGGCATATAGTTTGTGTTGTCACATGGTGCTTGAAATGTTCTTCCCATGTTCCATCAAAGATTGTGATATTTTCTAGGTATATAACCACAAAAGAATTAGTGAATGGTCACAAAATATCATCCACCTTCCTCATGAACATTTCCAATGCACTGGTCAAGTCAAAGGGCATGACCAACCACTCAAAGAGACCTTCCTCAGACTTCAAGGTTACCTTCCACACATAAATGGGCTCAATTAGCAATCAGTGATATCTTGACTTGAAATCAATCTTTTTGAAAACTTGGAACCTTTGATAACATCAAGAAAATCATTAATCTCAAGGATGGGGCATTGATTCTTAACTATGATTTTGTTCAAGCATATGTAGTTAATATAGAATTGTCATATATGTAGTGTAATTAACATGAATATGGTGCAAAACCCAAGAACATGAGAAAAATGAGAGATAAACACCAAGAAAGATCTCTTTGATAATAGAAAATAGAGAGTTTTGTTTA
Source organism: Pinus taeda (assembly GCA_000404065.3). Lineage (NCBI taxonomy): Eukaryota > Viridiplantae > Streptophyta > Pinopsida > Pinales > Pinaceae > Pinus > Pinus taeda. The sequence goes on from APFE031071523.1 coordinate 49,478, forward strand.
CTTGCCTCTTCAAGGGGCTAAACTCCTAAAGAAATGCTCCAAATACAATCGCAATTCTTCACAACAAATTTCTACTCTCTATATATTTATTTATAAAGAATCTTGACTACCTGTGGGCCCCCTATAATGAGGGTCGACCAACTAATTTGGGTCTTACTAATAAAAATAACCCTTTTTACAATGAATGATAATTAATTGATTATTTAATGGGCCTTCTTCAAGGAAGGTGGCCTCATACATTAATGAAGAAATTAGGTAAGGGGGTTAGGGTAGGACCCTAACATGCCCCACTCCTTCAAAAGATGCATCATCCTCGAAGCTAAAGGTGAGCAAATTGTTGGAGAATTGTTGTTGGTTCCCATGTAGAATCTTTTGGTTGCATAACTTTCTATAGGATCAATACTTCCTTGATAATGTGCTAGTGCAATTAGCACTCTCTAGTATCCAATACTACTTATGGTTATAGCCAAATGGAACCTTCTTCATCAAGTTCTAATAGGTTGGTCTACACTTCGCAATTTGATCCCACAACCTTCTTCAAACAAGACACATGAAACACTTGTTGAATCTCGGAGTAGGCCAGAAGAGTTATTTCTTAGGCAACCTGACCAATGTGTTATATGATCTTATAGGGCCCATAGAACTTAAAAGCTAGCTTCTAGGGAACTTTATTGTTCAGTGGTGTCTATTTATGACATTGCGGGAGAAGGAACACTTGATCCATTTTGGCAAAAGAATGTTCAGATCTACATCGATTAACTTGTTGCTTCATTTGATTTTTCTCAAAAACCAAGTTGTCCTTGAAGATACATGTAATTATTTATCCAGTGTGAAGTGTTATATCTGCTGCATGAACCTTGGATGTGCCCCCATGGATATTTTTCCATAAAATGATTCTTATGGTTTCATATTAGTAGCTCCAAGACAAGTGGTATTGTACCACTATTCTATAAGGGGAATCCTTTGTGCCCATTGTTGTGGATTTTTAGAAGAAAAGGGGAATCCATTGTGCCCTTTGTTGTGGATTTTTAGAAGAAAAGGGGAATCCATTGTGCCCATTGTTGTGGATTTTTAGAAGAAAAGCATCTCAAATAGGTTTTAAAACACTTGTTGACCACCTCTATTTGATCATCATCTTAAGGATGATAATATGCAATGTTCATATTTAGTTATGTACCTTGAAATTTAAATAGCTCTTACCAAGATTTGTTGGTGAATGTGGGTCTCGATTTCAAACAACAGAAGTGTGCATACCATGTAGCTTAAAGCTCAGATTTGTGAAGGCTTTGGGCAACCAAGGAAGGAGTGAAAGGATGAGCTTGGGCATAAAACTAAGCATCTTTCAAAAGAAGATCTACCACCACCATGATGATTGATTTGTTGCCGAATTTGAGAGTCTCACAATAAAATCCATTGAAATCTATGCCCAAATATGTGTTGGGATTGGTAGAGGTTATAATGCCCATGGTATATTTATTGTATCTTCTTTATTTCTTTGTAAACCATCAAAAGATGCTACAAAATCCTTGATATCTAATTTTATGCCTTCCAAGAAAAATGAATGTTTAGGTATTTCATAGGTTTTATGAAAACCAAAGTGACTTATTGTTTGTGATGAGTGTGGTTTCTCTGAGACACATTTTATGGTTGAATCTTTTGCCTAAATAATATGCCCTTTATACCACAATGTATCTTGTCACCATGTATACTTTTTAAGAGGGTGGGGATCCATGTGAAGTCATTGGATGAGCTAGCTCAAAGTACTATTTGCTTGCAATTCCCCTTTTGGCTTCCTCAAGACATCCTCAACTTAGCAATGATAATGAAAGGAGTGATGCATTCTCCTCATTTTGTCTAGATAAGGCACCAACGACAACATTCTCTTTACTTTTCTTATATATGATCTCATAATCATATTCCAACATCTTGGTGACCCATTTATCTTTCTATAGTGAAGACAACCATTGTTTGAGGAAGTGCTTTAGGAAATGGTCATCAATTTTCATCTAAAAATGCCTCCATATGAGATATCATTCCCAAGATTCCATTGCATGAAGGATAGTCATCATTTCCTTCTCATATGTGGATTTTCCCAAATTATGGTCACACGATTTCTTACTAGTGAATGCCAAAGGGCATCCTCTTGTATCAATACTACTCCTAGACTTGTTCTTTAGCATCACACTCCAAAACAAAAGTATTATTAAATTCAAGCATTACTAATATTGGAGTAGTGCGCATGGCTTCCTTTAACACAATGACTGCATGTGTGGCTTCCTCACTCAAAACAAAGGCATTCTTTTAAGGAGTGTTAAGTTAGCAGAGATGCAACTTTGTCATAATTTTCACAAATTTTTTGTAGTACATGTAATTCCAAGAATGCCCCTCAAACACTTTAGTGTTTTAGGATTGGGTCAATCTTGTGTATCCTCTACAACATAGTTACCAACTTAACAAGAACAATGTCAAGTTCTCATTTTTTACAAGTCACATTTGGTGGTGATTTTTACCCTTGTTTTGAGAAGTAGTGTTATTAGTAGCAACCCTTTTTTACGAGGGGCAATTTTTTGATATTTTAAATCTTCCTATCTATAAAGTATAAACATTTAGTTTTTCAAATGTTTATTTTTTAAAAGTTTTTCAATTTTGTCTTCTTATTTTTCCCCAACGGTGTTTTTAATTATTTTTCCATTTTTTCCTTAATGTTAAAAAAATGTAAAATTTGTAGTTAACAAACTGCACTTAATATTTTTCATCTAATTATATTTCACTAATTAATTTAGGGTGTCATAATTTTTAAATATAGTGTAAAACATTATTTGTAACATTGTTTACCAACAAATTTAAAAAGATAGATATAATAAAAAAAATCATGCACATTTTATAAGCCTTTTTCTTAAATGGCATGTCAAGTAAAACATTTATATTGGGATAATTGAACCAAAAAAAAGAGAGTATATATATATATATATATATATAAGATTACTATCTTTAGTGTTATTTTATCTAAAATTGCGATTCACACAAAAATTAAAGTAAAAATAACATAATAAAAATATTCGTCATAAAATATGGGTGGCAGGAGGAGGAGCGGCACTCTATGGCTCCGAGGAAGATAAAGTTGCAGAGTATTCATGGGGCATAGGATGCATGACAAACAACCAAACTAAAGGTTATTCCCTCTACTAGGGCGTTCAGTTAACCAAAGAAATTCGAGTAGCTTCTCTCACTATTTTCGGAGACTCCATCCTCTTATTTAACATTTGGTGAAGGGTTCCTCTCCAAGGGACAAAACATTGGAAAGTCTTATGAAAAGAATTAGGAAATAAAATGAGTGGTTCTCTTCAATAACATATTTCCATGTTTTACGTGATATCGATAAAGATGCAAACTTATGTGCTAATGAAGGGTGCAAATTAAGATTGAGAGATTTAAAAATCAATGGTCAAATCAAACCTTCTCCTATTCATTAGAGCTAAATGGATTGGAATTGCATAGTTATGAAGGATTGCATTCTCAATCAGTTATAGTATGACATGTAAATTTTGTTTTTTGGTGGGTCAGCTTTGTATTGTATATACGTACAAAACCTCGGTTTTTGTTGTCTAATTTGGAGTCCCTCTGGAAAAATTTGTAGTTTTACTAGATCAGAGGGTTCAAGAAAGTTTATTGAAGATATAGCTATGTATTACCTAATGTATTTGTCATGATCCATGCACACATTTGCATATAAATACAAAATTATCATTTTGGTTAGAAAAAATACTCATCCTAAAACAACAATAAATGAATATTTATTATTATCATAAAATCTCAAAGTAAAAGCATTACAACTATAATTTATTAACAATTTGGTAAATTGAGCATGTTTTTCAAGTACATCTTAAAATCAATGAACAACAATATATATATTCCAAATTCATCATCCTTATGAGCCTCATTATCATTTTCTTCTATGTTATTATGTGCTTCCACTAGGCCATTTTTCTCTTCCATTGGATTTTTGATGTCTGCAAGTCCCCCAAGGTGATCATTTTCAAAAAAAAATGTTGAGGTTCCTTTGACATTGTTGCCATATGTGATACACTAAAATATCATTTTCTCAAACTAGTTGTCTTGCATTTCATCTAGAAGAGATTTAATAACATTAATTTTGTGTTGAATAAAATTACGTTGTAGTGGATCATTTCAATGGCTATGCAATTTATTCCTTTTTTACATGTGACATGCTAATGTTTTACCTAATCACCAAATACAAAATAAATAATTAAGTAAATTAGTGTAAACATACATAAATTAAAAAATGATAAAGATTGAATTTTGACTTCATGTATGTTATATCATAAATCTGACTAAAAATTGAGAACAAATCTAAAACCCAATAACCTTCACATGAAAATGTATCTATAAGAGAATTAATTAGTATTTTTTGTTTTTCATAAATGTTAACAATATCTCATTTCTAATCATTTTCCTCATATGTTAGCTTTCTTGCAGTAATATTTTAAAACAATACTTGATTATATTTTCCAACCATCTTTTTTATTGATAAGAATAAATCGTAAGTATTATATTTTTCCCAACATGTATGTTTTCATTATCACTTGCAAATGAATCACTATTAGAGATATTAATTATAGGCTTTTTCATGTAACATGAAATAGTAAAAAAACAATCAACTTATAAATAAATAAATTTTAATTTTAATTTTAATAAGTAAGCATGCAATTAAATGTCTTACCAAACAAGTTGTTTCCTTGATTTTGCTTTACCCTTGAAGCTTGATAGTGATAATCGTAATTGTGTGTCTAAATGAAAATTTACAAAATATCCAAAATGATGATGTTGCGACTTCTACAAATTGTGTAACCACTTTATTGAAAGTTTAGTAAGTATAAGACTATCATATTCAATGTTCTGATATTGAAACCATGAGGGCTATCAATAATAATTAGGGAGTAATATTTTTTAGGAGCAATCTTCACAACTTTTTCACAATCACTTAATATTACTTGATACTGGACAATGTCGAGTCCTCTTCAAATGTAGTGATCAAGAATGTCATCAAGTTGAGCATTTTGAAGGGGTTATTTTCTTTATTTTCCAAAAATGGCTTTTTGAATAAAGCTTTTGAATATTTCTGGTACTCCTTTGGTATTCTTCTTCAACATCTTTGACGAAATAGACAAATATATAGTTATACATCTATAAATAACAAAATAGAGAAAGTCTACAAATGAATAAATTAAATATAACAAGTTAATACACATTTTTTAATGCAACCAAAAATTGTTTTAGTGCTACTATAAAGCATAAATTTGGATAGTTGTGTTTAACATCATCATTTTAATTATATGCCCTTATATTCTCATATAAACCTTGTGACTAAGTAAATATAAAAAATAATGTTATCACGATCGATATATAATAATAAAATATTTAAAACATATTATATGTTTATAAATAAAAAATAAAAATAAAAAATTTAATCCTAATATAAATGATAGATAAATAAAAAAGATTTTTGTTTAACTTTGGATGGAAAATATCAAAGAGAAATTGTAATATCCCAAATTTTCTACTTGGAAAATTGTAATTAAATTTGTTAAAATTTATGCACGGATATTTTATTTCTGGTTTACTCATCACCATGAGGTAAATATACCATGGCGTAATAAACATTGTGAATTTTTTGATTTTGTAGTGAAGAAAATTATAATGTCCAAGTCTAATAGACATAAGCGCCTATAGGGGCTATGGTACCACAAGTGGGGAAAGGTAAGGGGTCCAAGATATTTCTTTATTGGTTCTTCTATCTATCATACCTTCTCATATTCACCTTATTTAAGCCATTAGTAGTGGAGAAAACTGTTTTCGAGAGTTAAGTCATCACTCCTATACTTTAGTAAGGTGTCCCCCCTACATTATTGGAAAATGTTAATTCATGGAAAAGTGTGGAAGGGAGGGGAGAGGTTGAGAATGAGGGACGAAAAGAGAAATTTTAGGGAGGAGCATAGTAAAAAACAAAGCACCTTTGATGATATAGACTAGAGCAATCAAGAAAAGAAGAAAATATTCTTGTTTACTCTTCTATTGAAAGAGTCAGTGAACCGAGTAAACCTAAAAGAAATTTTGTGACATCAATTATACCTTTCTATATCCTCACTAAAAATATTCAAAATGAAATATTTTTGAGGAATTGAGAAACAAAGAAGGGAGTACAACTTGTGTTGTGAGAGGTAGGTAATATGGGTGGTCAAAGTTGCTCAATCTTTTGCAAACTAGGTAGAGAGAATTATCCTAGTTGAATTCCTTATAGGTTGAACTTAGAGCTGATTATTCCCACTTCACCCTAGTGGTATCATAACATAGCTGGGCGGTGAATTCTACAACGAATTTCCTACAATTGGGTGGAAATAACTCAATCTCACTTGGTTTGTTGGTCATGTTCATTGCATTTAGATAAATTTTTCTATATTTGTTTATGTTAGTACTTTACACTATTCAATGTATTTATTATGGTGTAACTATTTTGGTTATTTAGTTATGAGCTCCATTTAAAAACACACACCCACACACCTTTAAGTCTTTCTGATAATAATTCTTTATATTGGGGTTGTAAATAGTCTTTCCATCATACATTGTTTACAAAGTGAATTATTTTGAATTTTGAGTAATTATTTTACAACTTTTAGAGTAAATTCCTCTTTACGGTGAAATGTCTGATCTGGATAAGGTTACTAGATGCTTGGACATTAGATTGGGACTTAAGGAACATTTATAGGCTATATGAATCCAAAACCATAAAATTCCTCTGGACCAATTGTAAAATATGTATTTGCTAGAAATCGATAGAAATCATCGAGTTCTCTCCCTGATATAAACATATATTGTTATTGTGTTATCCTTTGAATAGTCTGAATTGTTAACTAGCCCCAAGGATTAGCTCATTTGATTGAGTCCCCGTACTTAAAAACACCTTTCATTGAGAGATCATGTGTTCAATTCTCTCGACACTCTCGTGGTTAGGCTCTTTGGTTGAGATGACAAGAAGTGATCCTTTCAGGTAGCTATACATGTTACAATTATTTTGTGGTCCTATCGATCACTAATCTCCAAGCGCTGTGAACCACATAGGGAAAAAGAAAACCCCAAATTGTTAACTGCAAAGCCAATCCACAATCATAACTCTATATAGAGTAATTGTCGGCTAAGATGTGATACATGGGATCCAAAACTATCAATGAACATAACTTAATTGAAAAAATTGAAACCTATATTTGGATGTGGGGTGGATGGTACATGTGGCATACAAGCAAATATGGCAGGTGGATGGTACATGTGGCATACAAGCAAATATGGCAGGTGGATGGTACATGTGGCATACAAGCAAATATGGCAGGTGGATGGTACATGTGGCATACAAGCATATTCCATGTAAGCTAACACCATATTGTGTTGATGAGTAGGCACATGACGTATCACAAGACATGGCATGTGAACGTGGCATGTAGAGTGAATACAAAATCTGATGTGGTGTGGTGCTTTGGTGTCCACAATGGCATTTGACATATCATTTGAGAATATGGAAATCTAGCTTTACATCTAAATCATATTTTTATGAGTTCTCTAGATGGTTGACTTGATTGGGCCACATATTTTGTATTGATCCATATATATGATGATGTGGACTTCTAAAAAAATGTATATGTCGGAATTAAACTGTAGGAATATTTTCCCCAAAAACCTGAGTTGAGATGTTGATACAGAAACTAGCATGTCGGAGCCACAAACATGGCACTATCATGTGATGAAATGTGTACAAGGATTGTCACAACATTTTTCATGTGTCATTTGTATGGATAGGTCGATATGACATAAATAGAAAAATATTTTGAGGGTCATAAATTTATGTCCAAAGTTGGAAATGAGGTAACATTTATATCAACAGAAAACTCTCAAATAGTAGAAGACAATGGTAGTCTCAAAAAAGAGGTCTGACATAGTAAAAAAAATAAGAATTCTAAGATACCCACCTCCTCAAGGTAACCTAGAGGGTTGGTCACAAAATGAGAAATGGGTCCTCAATAAAGTAACTTTGATATAAGTTGTGTATATTGTCTTTCGTTGTCTTTATTACAAGTTTTTTTTTTTTTTAGGGTATGTTACAAAACTTTTAGGGGAAAATTTGGGCGTGGAATCTGAAGAGAAAGTTGATTTGGGTGGGGAGAGGAGGATTGGAGGGAAATTTTCATTCTACAAGTTATAATATTGTTGCTGGGAGAGTGAGCATTTGTATCATTATATGTTTTTAGAGAAATGCTAAATATTACAAGAAGGCCTCTACTGTCAATAAAAAAATCATATTTTTCACCTGTTGAGGAGTTTGATCATAATGGAAGAAATGATATTGAGCATGTTGATAAAGAATGTCCCAAATATAAGGACTTTGAAGGCACCGTTGATGAACGGTAGTAATATTATGGTGATCATTATTCTAAGTAATTTAATGATTACATCAATGATGAGGAAAATACTCAAGATCTAGCTCTAATTAAGTATTTTAATGAGAGCCTGTTAATAGACCTTACACCTTTAGGTGTAGGAGTCCCATCCGATTATCTGAGCCGACTACCATTTTCTTAAATATTTTCCTTAGCTTAAACAATTAGCATGAGAGAGTAACATGCATGTGCTTTTCAATGAATAAGAGAGAGTGCCTTGTGGAATGTTCAATTGTCGATGTATCAAGGTTTTATCACTGAAAGGAAAAGAAATGAGTCTCTAAAAGACAAGTAATAGTAATAATTTGGAAGAGGCACACCTCGACAATAAGGAAGAGTTGTTAAATTTCAAGAGAAATAGTTCACATAGATGCAACGATCGTTAAAACATCACAACACATTATCAACAAGGTAAGAACTAAAGCCACCAAAATAATTCGATTTATTCAGTACATGTGAAAACCAAAATAAATCACAAACATTACAAGAATAACCTTAAAACATCCACGATCCATGCATGAAAATGTGTCGGTTGAAAGGCTTCAATATTAAGCAGAAGTTCCAAGATACATAAGTACAATGAACACGAATAGCTCCAATAGTGGAGTGTTAGAGCCACTACTTACTTCCTCTATCTCTATTGCCTTGGGGAAGAAGTGAAGGTTAAAAGTCCTCTTCATGAGTAATGAGGCTCCTTTTATAACTCTAGGCATGACCTTTCACATCCTCATGACTCTTGGCTTTCCAACTTATAACGACTCTTGGACTTCTATGCCTTTTGAATTTCCAAATGACTTTTGGAATTACATATGACTCTTGGGATTACATGTCCTTTGGACTTATTTACATGAACCTTTTGTTCATACATGAATCTTGGTCTTCCACTTCTTTGTCTTTATAATGATTACATAATTACATCATGTCTGCCACATCATCATGTGATGGGAATATGATAAGTCACTATCATTGATGACTTGGACTTGTAGTGACTGATGGCATTGAATTATTGAATAGGTGACATAGATGCCACTTGTGTCTCTATTCTTGCATGCAAATTCGTTTGTTGATGTCTTCACCCTCCAAAGAGTCTTTGACCTGAGAGTCTTTAGGGTGCTTTGATAATTAGAATTTCAATGTGTTCTTGTCCCTGAATGCTTCCTTTTGACCACCTTATTTTTCTAATCTTCCTTATGCATCCTTGTCATGGTGCTCTTGAGATACCTGTAATTGAAATCACTCATGACAAGTAAACATCAACCTTAAAAATCTCATATTCTATCATTTTTGTGTAGATTTTTTGTTCATAAATTGACAGTGCACTTGGAAGAAGTAATGAGAACTCCTGGGTGAAAAAGCACACTTTGAATGATTTAAGGGATAAATAATTGAGGCTTCGTTTCTTTGGGATGTGTTCATGTGCTCAATGGAAGAGTGTGAACTTAAGGAGGGTGCAGGGTGCAAGTTCGAAGGACAAAAGTTGGGGCTTTAGGATTCCCAAGTGCACTATGCACTCAAGGGAGAGAAGGAGCATGCATGGTGCATTGTTGAAGGCTAAAGGAAGAGTCTTCCAGTCTTTGGGGTGTGCTCATGCGCTCAAGAGGCCAGTGAGGGCACATGGCGCAAGTCTAAAGTCTGAAGGGTGATCCTTCGTGTAAGGACCTATTTATGACTATATATACATTTTTTTATTTTTTTTTGTAATAGCAAATACGACCAGAAAAACAATCCATTGAGATTTCAAATTTATTTTAACACACACATTGCTGACACTCATTTTTGGAAACCTAACATAACATTTACACACTTTTAATTAAGATCAACTAGTAATGAAATACATATGTACCGTTCACCAAAAGGCGAGACTCCACTTGCTCTGTTGTTACTGGTATTCCCTTGTTGCCGGTCACTTCTGCGAGTGAATGATGACGCACTTGATCCGAATGCGAAGACCCACCGGTTAACCTCCCAGCCTACTCCTTGGGTACTCTTCTTCCCCGCGGACCCCCGAGTTGCAATGGGGTTGTATAATGAAGGAAAGCTCTAGCTGGCAGAGGAGAGCACACCTTGGCTCAAGAGTCCCCTCTCTAAACAAATCCTCTACCTCACCAAACTCACTATAGCTTCATAATCACTGCTCTGACATTATATCATCCATCCAACCACAGGGTTCCAAAAGTCCCCTCTCCCATGGATTGCCCCTTCTTTTATAAGAGTCCTCATAGATGACACTTGGCATGTCATGCATAATTATAATAATTTTTTTTTTTAATAGCTTGATTATTCACCTACCCATGTGTCAGTCTCTCATCAAGGGTCACCCAAAATTATTTACTTAACTTTTTATTTAAAACTAATATTTTCCTCACCTCACAAGATTCCTATTTCTTCTCTAGTTGTCTCTTTATTCCCCCCTTTTATTCCTTAACTTGTGTTTATTACTTGGAGTCAATTAATGAGTCAAGATTTTATCCCCAATCTACTTCCTAAATTAACTCAGGTTATCTCTTAGAGGGATATTCTTATGTTGGTTGATGCCACATGGAGCTTCTCTACATTTCTCTAAATTTAATTTATTTTTCTTATTTTAATTCACCTTCTTCTTTTCTTAATTAAGTTTAATTGGTTTAGGATTAATCTTTATCCTTACAATATGTTTGTCTTCCCCTTTTATCTAATTCAACCACCTAATCTACCCAGTGTTTTCCAACATGGGGAGGGTAGTAATTTAAAAGTACTCTATTTATTTCTTCCTATGATCCTCCTTATTCCAAGTTTTTATTTTTGATTTAATTACCTTGGTTTCTAATCATTATTTACCCTTGATATAACTTTACCTAGTTTTGATTTCTTATATTTATTTATTATTATTTATTTTTAATGATTCCAAGGGTGCCAAGTTTGGTTGTGCCCTTCAAGAACTTCCCTAGAAGTTCCAAGGGTGCCACATCTAACAGTTTAATTGTGATGCCAAGGGTGCCAAGTTGGTCGTGCCCTTTAAGAATTTCCCCAACATTCCAAGGGTGCCACACCACTTTCCCTTCAAGCATCCAGTGACTACGAGGGGAAAATATCATGCAACGTCATAGACCACTATCATCTCTTATGTTGCCTGCTATAGTGAGACTAATGGTGCCGGGGATCAAGGAATCCGCCTTGATGTGCGCACCCCAGTAAACTCCTCATGAGCGACCCAACTTTGGGACTTGCCCTCATGGCATCATGATCTTCAAGGCGAAGGTGTTTCAACCCTTCCAGCCCAAGTCACGGTGGGAGTGCTAGTGGGTGAGATCAGGTACTCTATCCCACCCCTCCCATGTAGTTCCATCCACCTGTACAACCCCATCACCCATATGTGGGTCATTTGGTCAAGCAACTAATCTGTCCCTGCAACCATTAACATATCATCAGAATATAGTTAAACATATATGGCAGTTTTAAAGATCAACTTAGACTTTAAAAAATAAAATAATATGAATTTTCATCAAACAAGGTGTCATCGACATGTCATATGCGAGTGCCTCTGATGGTTTCCTGCCATACTCAATAATCATCAGTACCAAGGTTTCTCAATGTTAGTCATTATCATAATAGCATCATTATCAATTCCTGGTCATTCACATCATTGTCCATTGTAAGTCTGAACTAAAGAAAGTAGGTAACATAGGGGACACATCCCTCATGGCTATCATCAATAATCATCAATGGAAACATACATGCTCATTAAGCTATCAACATCGTAACATCGTAGGAATATACCTATCCATTAATTTATCATCATTATGCTTTTAGTAGAGCGCACACATATTCTTTACTACCTTCATCATAAATTAAAATAGAGACCAACTTAACTATTTAATGTTGCAATCATCAGAATACTGATAGATAAGATACATAACCATTCATGTTATCATAATATCAATGGAAAGCATTCATAAACATCACAACCATGAATATCTCAATCGCTAATAATAGTGGCATGTGTCCGGATCCTCAACCTGAGGTCCTCAAAGAATAAAGTGTCTAAGATAATGTCATATTAAGGTCAAGAAACTAGAGTGGGCACTACATACACCCCCTCTTAACAATGGACTTTGTCCTGAAGTCCTTAGAACATAAAGGAGAAACGACAACACATAATCTTAGGAACCCTTCCTGAAATTCTTGCCAACCTTCTGGTGGGTAGGTTATAATTTTCCCAAGGTATCTATACCACGAATTCCATTATAACTAAAGGACTATATCTGTGATCATTGCAACCCATAATTATTTATGTATTTAGAAACAATCAAAACAAGAAGCATGACAATCACAATCAATATTCATCTCATGGTACAAATTAATATATGATGCATTCAACCAAGTAAAGTCATTCACACACTGTACCCCTGTAGCTTCCAATTATAGTAGTTCATTTCAAACTACATCTATATGACCCTATAAGTGACAATGTCGTGGATAATATGTAACAAAAAGTGATTTGTATGCTCATATCTATCAAATTTCTTTGTCATAAATGTTGTAATAATATTGTCGTATAAGAAAAGAGCATATAATTATTATTATTATTATTATTTATTATATTTTGGTATGGTTGCGAATGAACTTCCAATCCTATTTCAAGATTGAAAAGAAAAGTCTATTTTCAAGCTAAAATACGGTATTGATAATATATAGAGGTATTGATTGAGTATCAAAACTCACTCGAGCAATGTATGAGACCCTTAAAACAAGCTCTTGCTTGGTTTTATATTTCACCATTTTTATGCTTTCACCTAAATTTTCCAAAGTGGAGGACTTATGGGACACAGGTCTCAAGTTCAATTCTTACTGATGATAGAAGGTACTCTTGTAGCAGTCTTGTCCACTGCGTGAAATAGTTGCTTAATTTAATTTATTTACTGGCATAAGGCTTATTGATCACTATCTACTGAATATTTCGCCAAATTATCCGCCAAAATGATTCTCCACATTTTTGCATACACCTCATATTATCAATGTACACAACCCTTCAACTGTGAACTTAAAAAAAAAAAAAAATTCACTACTAATACTGTTTCAGAAAACCAAGAGAAAAATGCTTTATACAAATCACCAATCATCCAGTTAGAAAGAGGCTTGTCAAAAATAAGTGCATAGGTTGTCTTTGATTAAATTTCCAAGATTGTGGTGGTAGAGTCATAATGGTTTAAAACCTGTAATAGAGGAGACATGTTAACTTCTTGTCTACCTACATTTGTTTTCAGTATTGCAAAGGATGTTTTTGATTCCAAGGTTATTGCTATGTCAGAGAATGCTTTGAATCTCTCTTAATAAAATAGTATAGTGTGTGTAGTTGTCTGAGTTGCCATGATGTTGAAACATCTTACCTTACTTTCTGTTATTCAATAACATTGTATTGGGTAAGCATCATGTTGTCCTGTTCAATGATATATGCTCTCTGGATTCTGTTCCTGCAATTCAAAGGTTGGGTTTTTGTATACAAGGAACCCTCTACAACAGTTTCAAGAAATTCAGTAGTTATGCTTTTATGGCTCCATGCATGTTTTGGATGTTCTGTATTTTGTGTCATGCCACATAATGATTTATTTCTATTTTGTTATTCGATAATCCTCCATTTCAGGACAAGGACTGGTGTATGCAACTAGGTGGTTTTAGAAATGTAATCTTTTAAGCGTATTATTATTTTCCCTATAAGGTTGTATGTGTCCATTCAAACATGTTGGCCTGTGGTCCAGTGGGACAATTATAGTCCCAGTTCAGCTACTTGGGAGGACGCCGAGGAGATGTGTCATCGTTTTCCTTACCTATTCCAGGGAGTTCGAGACGAAGTCTATTATTAAGAGGGGGTGTATGTAGTGCCCGCTCTAGTTGACTGACAGTGAGATGACACAAACATTTAATTAGACATAAGGCCCACACTTTATTCTTTGAAGACCTCAGGTTGAGGATCCGGACACATGACACTATTATTTGAGATATTCATGGTTGTGATGTTTATAAATGCTTTCCATTGATATTATGATAGCATGAATGGTTATGTATCTTATCTATCAGTGTTCCGATGATTGCAACATTAAATAGTTAAGTTTGGTCTCTATTTGAACCTATGACGTGGGTAGTAAAGAATATGTATGCGCTCTACTAAAAGCATAATGATGATAAATTTGATGAATAAGTATATTTCTATGATGGTACGATGTTGATAGCTTAATAAATATGTATGTTCCATTGATGATTAATGATGATAGCCATGAGGGATGTGTCCCCTACTTTCCTTAGTTCAGGCTTACAATGGACAATGATGTGAATGACCAGAAATTGTAAATGATGCTATTATGATAATGACTAACATTGAGAGACCTTGTTACTGATGTTTATTGAGTATGGCAGGAAACCATCAGAGACACTCGCATATGACATGTCGATGACACCTGGTTTGATGAAAATTCATATTATTTTATCTTTTAAAGTCTAAGTCAATCCTGAAATCTGCCATATATGTTTAACTATATTCTGATGATATGTTAATGGTTGCAGGCACAGATTAGTTGCTTGACCGAATGACTCACATATGGGTGATGGAGTTGTACAGGTGGATGGAACTACATGGGAGGGGTGGGACAGAGTCCCTGATCTCACCCACTAACACTCCCGTCGTGACTTGGGCTGGAAGGGTTGAAACACCTTCGCCTTGAAGATCACGATGCCACGAGGGCAGGTCCCAAGTTGGGTCGCTCATGAGGAGTTTACTGGGAGGCGCGCATCAAGGCGGATTCCTTGATCCCCGACACCATTAGTCTCAATATAGCAGGCAACATAAGAGATGATAGTGGTCTATGACGTTGCACTATACTTTCCCCTCGTAGTCACTGGATGCTTGAAGGGCAAGTGGTGTGGCACCCTTGGAACTTCAGGGGAAATTCTTGAAGGGCACGACCAACTTGGCACCCTTGGCATCACAAGTAAACTATTATGGTGTGGCACCCTTGGAACTCTAGGGAAGTTCTTGAAGGGCACAACCAAACTTGGCACCCTTGGAATCATTAAAAGTAAATAATAATAAATAAATATAAGTAAGGAATGAAAACTAGGTAAAGTTACATCAGGGGTAAAAGATGATTAGAAACCAGGATAATTAAATCAAAAATAAAACTTGGAGTAAGGAGAATCATAGGAAGAAATAAAATAGAGTACCTTAAAAACCCTACCCTTCCCATGTTAGAAAATACTAGGTAGATTAAGAGGTTTATTAGGTAAAAAGGGAAAGACAAACATATTTTAAGGATAAAGATTAATCCTTAACCAATTAAACTTAATTAAGAAAAGAGGAAGGTGAATTAAAATAAGAAAAATAAATTAAATTTAAAATAATTGTAGAGAAGCTCCATGTGGCATCAACCAACATAAGAATATCCCTCTAAGAGATAACCTGAGTTAATTTAGGAAGTAGATTGGGGACAAAATCTTGACTCATTAATTGACTCCAAGTAATAAACAATTTAAGGAATAAAAGGGGGAATAAAGAGACAACTAGGAGAAGAAATAGGAATCTTGTGAGGTGAGGAAAATATTAGTTTTATAAAAGTTAAGTAAATAATTTTGGGTGACCCTGGATGAGAGAGTGACACACGGGTAGGTGAATAATCAAGCTATTAAATAAATAAAAAATATTATAATTATGCATGACATGCCAAGTGTCATCTATAAAGACTCTTATAAAAGAAGGGGCAAGCCATGGAAGTGGGGACTTTTGGAACCCTAGGGTTGGATGGATGATATGATATCAGAGCAGTGATTACGAAGCTATAGTGAGTTTGGTGAGGTAGACGATTTTTAGAGAGGGGACTCTTGAGCCAAGATGTGCTCTCCTCTGCCAGCTAGAGCCTGCCTCCATTGTACAACCCCACTGCAGCTCGAGGCTCCGCGGGGAAGAAGAGTACCCAAGGAGTAGGCTGGGAGGTTAACCGGTGGGTCTTCGCATTCGGATCAAGTGCGTCATCATTCACTCGCAGAAGCGACCGGCAACAAGGGAATACCAGTAACAACAGAGCAAGCGGAGTCTCGCCTTCTGGTGAACGGTACATATGTATTTTATTACTAATTGATCTTGGTTTAAAGTATGTAAATGTTATGTTATGTTCCTAAAATGAGTGTCAGTAATGTGTGTGTTGAATAAATTTGAAATCTCAATGTGTTTCCCTTCTGGTCGTATTTGCTGCTTAAAAAAAAATAAAAATAAAAAAATAAAAAAAATAAAATAAAAAAAATGTATATAGCAGAAATCGGGTCCTTACACTTGGTATCAAAGCTATGTTGAACCCTTGAGGCCTATGGGCCCATGCATGCATGGCTAGTTTTATTAAATAATATGATGAAAATCTCTAACTAATGTGACTAACTCCTACCTCGTCCTTCGTTTATCCCTTGCAATTTCGTCTAGCGAGGGATTTTAAAGAATCTCTGCTCACGAATTCATCAATTTTAGCTGCTGACCTGTTTTTCCCCTTGAAATTCTATCCGTCGGGGAAATCTAAAACATCCATGTTTAAATTTCACGAATTCTGGCCTTTTTCTTCTTCAATAGCCTGAAATTCCATGGCATTTTTAAGAAACGTTGTTTAATTTCATAAATTTTGTTTTGCTTTGTTTTTATCCCCTGAAATTCCAACCACTGTGGAAGTTTGTTGAATTTTGCTTAAACTCCAATTGCTGGGGCACTATAATAACGTTTTCTATACCAGAGTGGGCGGTATTAGCGATTCCGAGTTTAACCGGCTCGAAATCGACTTTTTCTTTCATCTTGCTTTCCGATTGAATGTCACGGCTAAAGTATTTGAAGGCTATTGTTTGCACTTGGAGAAGGAAATGCTCGTAGGTGCCGCGGGATAGAGGATAGAGAGGACTCTACCTAGATTTCTTGGGGTTTCATCAGACTCTGATAGTGCCAAGCATGAGGAGCCCAAGGTTACCCGCTGTGCTTTTGCGATAGCCATGGTGGTCGGACATCACCCCGATCCTCCTAGCCGGTGAATGTGAAGGCCACTTATGGTGCAGGGGACATGCTGCCTCTACCTAGCAGTTGTCAATAGTATTTGCTAATCAGGTACACATGGATTGACCCTAATCTTTTAGGGCAAGCATTATCTACCCAACAGTAATGCAAAATGTGCTGGAATGTTCGCCATTGGATTAAAAAGTAAACATTGATATCCCAATGTTGAAATTCTATTATTGGGAGCTTATTTATCACCGTTTTTAAGAATGTCTATACATTTTTTTTTGTTTCTAAGAATGTATGTACATTTTTTTCGTTTCTAAAAATGTCTGTACAGGGTGTTGCTTTGTAAAAGAACTGAAAGTAACCATTTGTATTCTTGTGGTGATTGGAATTAATGCGAAGACTGTAAAATTCTTTAAGAAGTAACACTATCAGATTTTGTAGAAAACTTCTTTTACCTACGAATGGCCGAGTGAGGATTTTGAAAAAACTATCCTATAACTATCGTGTCAATTAAATAGAATTCTCAGTTTTGATTTTTGGTTTTCATCCATACCAGGAATCGTATTTGGATTTTAGAATTTTGATCATTTACCATTAATTAATGACAACTTTGTAGTATATATATGTGTGAGTTTGGTGGTGGTGAAGCTGAGAGAAGGGAGTTACAAGCATACATGGAGACTCATTTTCCTACACTAATGATCCACAAGAAGAGTTACCAAATATCTTCTGCTGCAGATTTGAGGGCCTTGGGTAGATGTTCGTTGACACCAGAAGAAGTTGTTCTTAGGCTCGTTGCACTAGGTTTTAAACGTGGAACACACATATATCTTGCTGGTGCTCATATATATGGGGGACAATCAAGGATAGTTGCATTGAATAGCCTGTACCCTAACTTAGTTACTAAAGAAGACCTCCTATCATCAGAGGAAATTAGACCATTTTCCAATTTCTCATCTCAGTTGGCAACGCTTGATTTTATTGGTTGTACTGCTGTTGATGCATTCGCAATGACAGACTCAGGGAGTCAACTTTCATCTCTTGTGTCTAGTTATCATATTTATTATGGGGGTGGGAATTTGCCTACAATACGCCCCAACAAGAAAAGGTTAGTTGGTATATTCTCAAAAAAAATAATACTATAGAATGGAATGAATTTCAAGAAAGAGTCAGAAGACTGTTAGAGAAAGTAAGAGAATACAGGTTCGGCCAATTGCAAGGAGCATCTATAGACATCCTAGGTGCCCCGAATACATGTGCAATATAGAAACTTCCCAAAATCTTCTGAAAAAAAATATATATATTTTTAGTGAAATTGGTTCTAAAACATTTTGGGAGGAATGGGATGAAAATCATTGTTTTGAAATAGGTATATTTTTATGGAAACTGGTTTCAATTTTTCTTTTAAGTTTCTGTAATAAGGAGGTTGAGGATGAATGCAATTTTTTTTATGTCTCTCTTAATAATGTAAGACATAATTTTACTTAGTTTTGGAACTAAATTACTACTTTGCAGGGCATTGCTAATATTCCATCCTGTTCAAGTATTTGTTTTCTTCAAGAAAATTTGGTGAAGAACACTTGAGCACTCCCCTGCTTTCTGCAGATGATACATAGTGTATATATGTTAGTGCTAATTATGATACATATTAGGGATACTGGGTGAGGCAAGTAATAGAGATAACTAACTTGGAAAAATTATCCCAAGATTTTTATATGAAACTCGAAACACTCAACCATTTAAGCTACCTCACTAAACTAACAATAAAATTAATAAAATTTATTTATTTTATTAATCCCTTCATCCTATGATTCTTTTCCTTGGAATTACTTCCCTGTAGTCTTGCTTTTCCCCAAGATGATCTCAAAGCTTCATTTTGAAGCTCATCAACCTTGAGGATAGAATCTTTGAAATCAAATACATCTCTGCCCGAGACTCCACAAGTTTGTTTACCCTTCAACATGTTGCTACAGATAGCAGGGTCTATATGTGGGATTGCCTTGTCATTTTTTTTTGGACGTGTCTCAGCCTTGGTGGCTAGTTGACCTTTAGCATTGAAAATCCTTCTTGTTTTCACAGTAAATTCCTCTTGACCAGAAAAAAAAATATTTGAATTATTGTCACAAGAGTTAATTACGCCAATGTCTCTACTTGGAAAAATATAACTTCTTTGATTATCTGTATGACTAACATCCAAATTATTGAACCTATCAACATACTGAAGCATTTTACCTTCCTTTTCTGCAAGTTCCTTACAGTACTTGGATCTCCTAAATTTATCAACTGTTTCTCAGGCAAATTACTAAAGTTGTTGTCCATAATCCCTCAATATTTCCCCTGCCAGCTGCTAAATGCACTTGTTCCTTGCATGTACCTCTACCATACCTCATTGATATAAAAGTTTGTTTATGCCGAATTTTCCTGTCTTGCTCTAGCTTTGCCTCCAGCTTGAAAGAACTCTTGGAACTCCTAGAAGAACAATTTCACATTGCCATGCATTTTCAACATCAACTGATAATCTGACTTTTCTTGCAGTTCTACCGAAGGGAATGGAAGTGTAACATTATCAGGCAATATGACAATCTTATATGAATCTTCATACTCTTGCTCTCGGTTTTCAAAACCCCCATCAATACCTATTGCTAGAAGCGTTGGCTTCTTGAAAGGCCTATCTTCATTGACAAGCTTTTTAGTTGACTTGATGTGCAAGTAAACTGGATTTCCACTTTTCTTGTAGTTCCAAAACACACAGTCCTTTCCAAATGCTAAAAATTAATTTAAGTCGATGAAAATTCCTCCCTCTGACTTCGGAGTATCAAAAGATACGCAACACTCCTCCTTGTATATACGATTAGACGGCTCTGGAATCCTGACTCTCGATAAATGGGAGCGCAACAACTCCATTGCAGGTCTTCCTGACATTCTCTTCACCGTTCACCCCAAAGGATCTCTGGCCTTGTAAAAGCATCCAAACAACCATCAATGGACGTTGGAAGAATATCTTAAAGCTTAGCCTTCTTTGTTTCATTGTCTTCTTGAATGGCAATGACCAAACCTGTTGCCAATATACCATCTCCACCATATTTTTCATTTAACTGAAAACCATCAGATTCACCAGCTTCTGTTCCTGTGTTCCGAGCAAGGGAAGTTTTCTTTTCTTCATCAAACTCTCCATTAATAACCTTGGGATCTATTTCAGATTCAGTTGTAGAGAGTTTGCTTGAAGTCTCAATAATGCTTCCTACACATAACTTTTGAAAGCGTTCTGTTGTTTGAATACATTCCTCTGCCACGTTGAGATCCTTGTCAGTATGTGGTAGAACATTTGAGTCCCCAATCATTGGAAGAGGCTCATTCTGTTGTCAA
The DNA here is from genome assembly GCA_000404065.3 of Pinus taeda. Classification (NCBI taxonomy): domain Eukaryota; kingdom Viridiplantae; phylum Streptophyta; class Pinopsida; order Pinales; family Pinaceae; genus Pinus; species Pinus taeda. The sequence continues at coordinate 70,349 of APFE031071523.1, forward strand.
AGTTCATTACGAGCTTTCAAGTTAGGTATGGGAAACATACCTTGGCTATTGGAAGCACCCAAATCCTTTTTAGCAGATGACACATGTTTCTTTAGAATCCCTGGCAATTCTAGTCGAGAAAATGCAGTGCCCTAAGTTAAAAGACCTTTATTCTGGAAAGCAGATTTAAAATCAGAGACTCTCATGGTTGATGCCTTTCAGACTCTCATGGTTGGTTCTAAATAAAAACCACGTATTGCCAGATCCACGACTCTGGTGGTGTCATGTCTCAGATATAGGCTCTCGTCGTGTCTCATGTTTCTAAATTACACACATTTGATTTCATTTTTTTTAATGCCAATATTTATTGAAATATGTCAAATCTTGCAAGTTATTGAAATTTTATTCTATTTAATGGCTTAGAACTGTGCCAGATTCGATTTTCTTGGAACGACTTCGAATTCAAATTCTTCAAGGACTCTACACAGTTCAAATTTTTCTGCCTTCTCAATCACAACTAAACAGAAGTTAGGGAGACAAATCTTCATTTGGTCTTCTGTTGGAATTCCGGCCTAAATACTTCAATGTCAGATATCAATTTGATTGTATAGGAATTGTATTCAGATAAACAACGTGGTAACATCGCAAGGTTACCCACAAACAATTGATATGGAGTTTCAACATAGGAGTCATCGACTTCCTTTTTCTTGGATATTACTCTGGCTGGAGAGTTGACAATCATATCCCGTCCATTCTAGTCATAGCCTTGCAATTTTTCAATGGCTGACTTAACTTCTGTAACCCTGCTTATTGTGACAAAATCAAATCCTCTACTTATCCCACTTTCCTCGTTACAAACAATCTCCACAGACTCCACGGTTCTGAATTCTTGAAACAGCTGAGTAAGTTGTGCATGGTCACAGCTCCGAGGGAGATTGCCCCCATAGAGTTTAGTTCTTCTACGTGGTAACTCTTCTTCATTTTCTCGCTGTTGCTCTTTATTTGTTTCTTCTTCCTCTGGTACTGGTTGCTTCGTAATTTTGTGTTTCTTCTTAAGCTATTGTTGTTATTCTGAATACCTTTCTTCGCACGACAACATGGGAGCATTGGAGAGAGCAATGGGTTCACGCTGATAGTTCCATAGAGGAGAATCTCAGAGGAAGAATAGTGCTTTGGTGATTAATATTGAGAAGATTGAGATGGGTGTTTTTTTTTTTTTATACAATAATATGAAGAAGCTACCATATCCTCAGCAGTAGTGTAACTATGAAGACAGTTCTCATAACTTTTAACTTCCCATGTAACGTGTATTATTCGGCAAACAATTTTGTACATTTCCTAATCTGTTTCCACGAACAATTTATGTCTCCCCAATTCTGAATAATTATTTCTGCTAAAAATATGTTCATCACTTAAATTATTCTGTAGTTTTTAATGCAAATTCCTTCTCTTTTTTTTTCATATCCAGGCTTCTTTTCTCTATGATTCCTTCTCTTCATTTATGAAGTCTGACAGTTCAAAAGGATCAATAATTAAATATCCAGAAACATGGGCCCTTTCATTGATTTGAACTTTGTTTCTTGAATATTTGTGAACAACTGGTTTGGTTATATAGGCAAAATGATTTGTTTTTAAAAGAAGCAATTTTGAATATGGCTTAAAGTTTCTACCATAAGTCACTAGGTGTAGTTCCCACTCTAGTTTCCTGACCCTAATATGACATTATCTTACATACTTAAGTCTATGAGGAACTCAGGTTGAGGATCTAGAAACGTGACTCTATTATTAGTGAATGTGATGGTTATGTATGTTCTCCATTAATATTATGATTACGATATAATTAATGGTTATGTGTACTCTCTATTGATATCATGATGGTGATAGTAGGAAAGGATAGACATGTTTCTATTGATGTTATAATGATGATAGCTTTGATCTATATGTATGGTTCCATTAAGGTTATGATGATGCTAGCCATGATGGAGGTATCCCCTATGTTAGCTACTTACATTAGTTCTGGTTCACAATGAACAATGATGTGAATGATCAGGTGATGGTAATAATGATATTATGACAATGACTAACACTGAGAAACCTGGTTACTGATTATTATTGAGTATGGCAGGAAACCACCAGAGGCACTCGCACATGACGAGTTGACAACACCTGGTTTGATGAAAATTTATATTATTTGATCTTTGAAATTCTAATCGATTTTGAAACCTGCTATATATGTTTATCTATGTTTTGATGATATGTTAATGGTTGCAGGCACAGATTAGTTGCTTGGCCGAATGACTCACATATGGGTGATGGGGTTGTACAAGTGGATGGAACTACATGGGAGAGGTGGGACAGTGTCCCTGATCTCACCCACTAGCACTCCCGCCATGACTTGGGCTGGAAGGGTTGAAACACCTTCGCCTTGAAGATCACGATGCCACGAGGGCAGGTCCCAAAGTTGGGTCACTCATGAGGAGTTTACTGGGGAGAGCGCATCAAGGCAGATTCCTTGATCCCTGACACCATTAGCATCACTATAGCAGGAAACATAAGAGATGATAGTGGTCTATGACGTTACACGATATTTTCCCCTCGTAGTCACTGGATGCTTGAAGGGCAAGTGGTGTGGCACCCTTGGAATTTCAGGGGAAATTCTTGAAGGGCACGACCAACTTGGGACCCTTGGCATCACAATTAAACTGTTAGGTGTGGCACCCTTGGAATTTCAGGGGAAATTCTTGAAGGGCACGACCAACTTGGGACCCTTGGCATCACAATTAAACTGTTAGGTGTGGCACCCTTGGAACTTCTAGGGAAGTTCTTGAAGGGCACAACCAAACTTGGCACCCTTGGAATCATTAAAAATAAATAATAACATAAATAAATATAAGTAAGGAATGAAAACTAGGTAAAGTTACATCAAGGGAAAATGATGATTGGAAACCAAGGAAATTAAATAAAAAATAAAGCTTGGAATAAGGATGATCATAGGAAGAAATAAATAGATTTCCTTAAAAATTCTACCCTCCCCATGTTGGAAAATGCTAGGTAGATTAGGTGGGTTAATTAGAAAAAAGGGGAAGACAAACATATTGTAAGATAAAGATTAATCCTAAACCAATTAAACTTAATTAAGAAAAGAGGAAGGTGAATTAAAATAAGAAAATAAATTAAATTTAGAGAAATGTAGAGAAGCTCCATGTGGCATCAACCAACATAAGAATATCCCTCTAAGAGATAACCTGAGTTAATTTAGAAAGTAGATTGGGGATAAAATCTTGACTCATTAATTGACTCCAAGTAATAAACTCAATTTAAGGAATAAAAGGGGGGAATAAAGAGAGATCTAGGAGTAGAAATAAGAATCTTGTGAGGTGAGGAAAATATTAGTTTTAATTAAAAAGATAAGTAAATAATTTTGGGTGACCCTTGATGAGAGAATGACACATGCGTGGGTGAATAATCAAGCTATTAAAAAGAAAAAAATATTATAATTATGCATGAAATGCCAAGTGTCATCTATGAGAAATCTTATAAAAGAAGGGGTAGGCCATGGTAGAAGGGACCTTTTTTGGAACCCTATTGTGGGATGGATGATATGTTGTGAAAGCAGTGACTACAAAGCTATAGTGAGTTTGGTGAGGTAGAGCGTTTTAGAGAGGGGACTCTTGAGCTAAGGTTGCTCTCCTCTGCCAGCTAGATTCTTCCTCCATTGTACAACCCCATTGCAACTTGGGGGTCCGCGGGGAAGAAGAGTACCCAAGGAGTAGGCTGGGAGGTAAACCGGTGGGTCTTGATTCGGATCAAGCGCGTCATCATACATCGCAAGAAGTGACCGACAAACTGGGAAATAACCAGCGACCAACAGACAAAGCGGAGTCCTCGCCCTCTCCGGTGTAACGGTACATGTGTATTTTGTTATTACTTTACCTTAGATTAAAAGTATATAAATGTGGCGTTATGTTCCTGGAATGAGCATCATCGATGTGTGTGTTGATTGAATTGAAATCTCAATGCGTTTCTTTATTGGTTGTAATTGCTGTGTAAACAAAGAAAAAAAAAGGGTATATAGTTTTAGCTGGGTCCTTACACTTGGTATCAGAGCTCAAGTTAAACCCTTGAGGCCTATGGGCCCATGCATGCATGACTAGTTTTGCTTACTATATGTGGATATTTCTCTAAAATCAAATTACTGCAGTTTAAATATATTATATATATATATATATTATATATATAATTATATATATATATATATATTATATATATATATATAATATAATTATATAATATATATATAGTATATATATATATAGGATCACTTCTGTGAATTATTATTAGTTTCGATGCTAAATCAAGAACATGGAGTGACACATATTCAGATATTTGGGATTTCACTCCTTGTAATTCAATGGATGAAACAAGAGTCGATCTTGAAAATTTTCAAGTTGTAACAGTTTCCTTGATGTTATATTTTTACAGTCAGCCTTCACTCATATATTGGCATTAGCTGGTTCAACTAGGTTGTTTGGCTCATAAAGGGGTGTGTAGCTACCAATGGCATTCCGCTGTTCAAAAAAAAAAAAAAAAAAATAAAAAAAAAAATAAAAAAAAAAAAAAAAAAACATTCTTCGTCCTCAGAGTCTTCATTGCTCCTTCAATACGGTGTTTCCTTGTAGCAGAGAGTACAACATTTTGTGAGTTCCTTCCACGCAGAATCCAAGGAGACGGACTAGATTTTTGTGTCGCACATGACCTATGGCCTTAACTTCTGCCCTGAACTCCTTTTCTGCTTGTCCTAAATTGTTGAAAAGGTTTTTAACTAAAACCATTGTCCCATTTGCAACCAGACCTTAAAAAAAAAATCTCGAAAATTCCTATCCATGGGGTAGCTAGTTAGCCCTCAGAGTTATCTAGAATTTGCGTGCCTGGTGATCTCACTAGGGCAGCAAACAATCCAATCCTCCACCAAATTTTTATTCTCCTTTATCACATACCTTAGAACCTTAAAGCACTCAGTCTTGACTGTGATGACTCCATATCTGGTCTTGACACTGATGATTCTATATCTTCTAAGAAATATAATGGACTAGCCAGGCACAAAAAGGGCCAGCGACAGGCAATTATCCTTCGGGCAGTTGCTGTAAATAACTAATCGGACTAGTGAAAATGGATACAACTATCTGGCAACCCAAGGAAGAAAGGTTGAGAGAGATTTGTGAACTTCTGGAAGAATACATGTCCCCAACGTCCGATCAGGCCTGTATTTGGCAGCAATTACAGCGTTACAGCCAATTGCCCGATTTCGGCAACTATTTAGCTTTTATACTCGCCTGGGCCAAGGGAAAATCTGTTGAAGTACGACAGGCAGCAGCACTGCTTTTGAAAAATAATCTGAGGACAAGTTTTCATCTGATGATTGCTTCTTATAAACAAATTCATACGGAAATTTGACAATACCTTCCATGCCCACGTGCTTGGAACTTTCCTATCCAGTATAGAGAAGAATTAAGGTATATTTTGCGGTTCCTTATAACATTCCAACCAAGATCAAGGGAAAAAAAAAACTCATGTACAATAACAGATCAGAAATCCATCCTCATATTATTTTTCTTAAATGTTTACCTGAATATGTTTAGAAGGGATACTTGCAGCCAGAGAAAATGATCTAACATACATTATACAATGCTAATGCATGTGTTGGGTGTGTTCAAAATAAAACCTCGACGAACAGGACAACAGAATCTAGATGCTCAAGCAAACCTTCTGGTTCTGTTTCCCTATTTCTGTGGTTCTGTATGATTACAATGTATTAAGTTCTACTAAATAAAAAGGATCTCAAAGTAGGAAGAATTATTGTTTTACGCTTTAGGGAGACCGAGTAATTATTTTTGCTCAGCCTCTAGGTGGTGCAATCCTATAGAAACTCGGTGTGTGGGCAGTCAACTTCACCGGCAAAACAATGGCAAATAAACCCTAACCATAGTTAAATTTCTTGAGGATGAATAACAAATATTCCCAGGACTCATTCTTGAACTGAAATGTAACCTGCAGAACCCCGATAATTCAGTTGGAGTGTTGTAGATCCAAGTTGTGCAAGTCAGAGCGTTGTTTTGCTGTGCAAGTCAGAGCGTTGTTTTGCCATTCAATTAAATAGTTATGGACGACGTTATGTTAATTTTAATTACAAGATTCCGTGTTAAAGTCAAATTTGGTGTCGTTTAAATCTGTAAGTATACAAACTGTTAACACAGAGAATTAATTTAAATTACGGTTGGAATCACTAAGCAGACTTAAGTTAAACTACCTCTCCATTTTGGAATAAATCGGTTCTGAAAATATCATAATGGTTTTGGAAATTGAGTCAGATCTGGCAGTTTCGCATCGGAGCATAGTAAGCGTCAAACTCTTGTGGCATGTCGAATTCAACGTGGCAAATAAATTCGATATTGGGTCAATTGGCTCCGGGCGTCAATCCTTAACGTTTTTTTTTTGGAGGCAGAACTTCCAAAGTCTAGTATTTGATTAAATAATATGATGAAGACACTCAATCTATAACATGACGCCAGAAATCAGACCATATACATGATAACTAGCACGATTAAAATACAAATCGCAACCTTTAATACACTAAAAACGTTTACTGTATAGTCCACTCAGATCATTTTGATAGTCAGATCGACTAACTTAGCTCATATTCAGCAATCTGAACTGTTCGATGCGGCTCATTCAAGGGCATTTGGGTTTTCCCTTGGCATTCTTCATATTTTAAAATTTCTCATATTTTAGAATTTCTGTGGTCAGTTTTCACATTTCAACCTTGGCAAATATTCAAAATGGTGGTCGGTTTTCACATTTCAATGAAACTGTGTTTACAGGGAATCCAAGTGAAGGCACATATTCAATACTATTAACAGCTTATAATAACCCATTGACCACCATATAAATAATGTCTCTAATGTAAATGGACTCCTCGCATTGCTATTTTGACTTTTGCACTTGTTGAAATACACTAAAATCTATTATTAGATTCATTGAAATACACTATCATCCATGCATTATAAATGATATAAAGCTTTCAATTCAAAACTCAAGATTCAATGAATGAAAGAATTATTTCTAAATACACGGTATTATTCGTTTGGAATTGTTCACACTTCATTTATAATCAATTATTATAATGATTACTATGATTTTGGACCTTGTATGATATACTGAGAAGTGACAGTCCTAAAGCTGTAGCGATATATGGTTTTATCTACTCTAGTATGCAAGAACTTTTGCAATGATGCTTCTAAAAAAAAATTTGTGTTTCAAGATGCCTCTAAACATTTTTTTTGCGTGTTAAAAACATTTATGTCGGTAAACCAGAGATGCTTTCAAGCCAGGCCACCGTTTACCTAGAACAATAGAAAATACATCAAAGAAATTCCAACTTCTTTACCGTTAACATTTGAAAAGTCTGTGCATAAACCTACCTAAAGACAAAGGATAGAGTAAACTTTAAAATGCCACTTGCCCATAGATCGTATTGAATTCCTTGAAAAGTAATAAAATCAGAATCCATATACGAAGAGTAAGGTTTAGAACAACAGAAAATATATTGAAGAAATTCTGACTTCCTTATTGTTAACATTTGCAAATGTCTATACATAAACCTAAGGACAATAAAGTTTGAAACTCTATATGCCTGTAAATGTTGTTGTTGATTTCCTTGCTGAGCACTAAACTAGAACCTGTATCGAAAGGGGAGGTTAACGTTTAAAACGATTGAATACCGTACAGTTGAATTTCTTGATTAGCAGTAAAAAGGAACTTGTATAAATGAGCTCAGAATTCCTCCAATAATAATGAGACTTGTGTGCTAACCAACTACGCCACCACACCTAAGTGCTTTTTAAAATCTTTTTAACTCAGGGATCACCTAAGTGCTTTTTAAAATCTTTTTCATATTGAGATTTCCTCTACGTGTAGTCCCTAAATGCTAGCACAGTGAACACCCTTGAAAAGTCATTTGGAAAGAACACTTTGATTTTTCTGAGTTGAACTGCAGTGTCTATTTGTACTGAATTTTTTTTTTTGTGCCCCATCTTAAGGTTGGAACCATAGGTCAGAAAAACGCCATATTATAATAACAATTTAAAAGTGGTAGGCACAACACTTTGTATCTTGGAAACAGAAAATATTTATTTAATAATGGGTTTCAGTTATTTCCCAATAAAGTGGAGCAAGAAAGGCTATTTTGTAATGGTTTCATTTGGATTTATTCAATTATTTCCAAATAAAGGAACACAGAAAACGTGCTTAGGCGTTTATTTGAATAATCACATATGTTTTTGGATCTTTGAAGGGTTTATATTGTTGCTTAAAGGCCATAGTTCTTAAAATATCCCAGGGCTGTAATTTTCAACAAACCTCACTTCTTGCATTTACTCACAATCGTCACTTGCATTTTCTTTCCATGTTGTTGACAAGGATGGTCCATGCATATTTTTCCTGCCTGAAAAATAAATAAATAAATAAATAAATAAAAGACCATGTGTAAAATGGCATCATTCAACTTTTAATTACTCTACGTTCTTCTATAAATTCATTGAAATTTGAGTTAAATTGATATAATGTTATAAAAAATTGAGTTAAATTGATATAATGCTATAAAAATTCGAATGTAGGTTATTACATACTTGACTTAAAAGAATAAAATAGAATCCGGAAATTTATGGTATTTAAGTTTTTTAGTGTACTTATATATATTAATATAAGAATATATTATATTAACATTTAATATTAATATTAAACTCAATATTATATTAAAAATTTTATATTATTCAAATACTTAAACTTGTAGCCATTTCTTTAATTACAATAAGGAAAAATTGGATAGAATTGTTTAAACAAATCCTAATTGCCTTCACCTCTTTTTCTATTATTATTTTATTTTATTCTCCGTAAATACTTTCATCATTCGACACTTAAAACAATGCATATTCCAATATGATGATATAATTCATTATGGAGAATTACTGATTCTAATTCCCAATACGCAAATAATGTTAGTTTGTGACGGATCTCTGTAACAATATTACTTGTCAAAGTTTGTTTTGAATATTATCTATGTATAATCTAGGAGCATAGACACTGCATTCATCGAACTTTAGGCATAAAATTCGAAACTCAGCACATTTAATTTGTCGTGCCTTAAATTTGATGAGGTTTGACCAATTTAGTTCATGTTTCAACTGAGCTGTTGTTTGGTAATTATTTTTTTACAGCCCCCAGGTGCTCTGTATTGCTAGATATGTAGTACTTTTTAAAAGGGTTTTCTATGTCGGTGTGCCTCTACGCACACTAGCTCATGGATGGGTCACAAAATATCTGAAATCTATTGCTCACACTTGTTGGTCTCGTTTGGCCTGGTTGCATATTGGTCCTTACCAAAATCCTCAGTGACGTGATTCACATTGAGTTCCGAGGTAATATGTCTGCAAGTGAGAGAAACTCTGATTTGCAATGACAGTCATAAGTTTAATTTATATCATAGTTTGCGGGTTGAGATAATGTGTTATCAGGAGAGACTGCGAAATAAGTTAATAGTGATGATAGATTCTTAGTTTTAATTGCACTGAGAGGTGCTCTCCATTCACAAGGGTACTAGGTTTCCATTGGAAATACTGCCTATAATTTAAAACACTGAAAAGCTATAATGACATTTACCGTCTTATGGTGAACAAATTCCTTATAAGGTAATTGCTTTTTATATACGACTGATTTTGTGAGTTTCTTTTATCTGATGATCGAGTAGCATATTCCTGAGCTAATGCTCCGAATAATGATGGTTGTTCTAGTAGCTTAGATGGTTGGTCAAACTCCTTAGCAATTCCTGCATCAACAATCAAAACTTTGTCATATTCCATGACTGTGGGTATTCTGTGAGCAAATGTTGATTATGGTGCGAGCAGTAAAATCTTCACGTGTGATCTTCTGGATCACACTGCCCGTTTGTGCATCTACGGAAGCTGTTGCTTCATAGCAAAATCTATGCCTTGGGATCAGTGACCACCTATGCTTAAAAGGGCTTAGGCGCATATTGTGGCATCACAAATCTGAGATTTGAGTTTTAATTTTTATTTACCACTTCTGTTGTATTAAAATGTTTGCTATTATGCTTAAATTCCTTCAAAAGTTCAGATAGAACATTACAAGAATGTGTCGGAGGAAATGATGGCAGCTGAAATTAATTGTTGGATACGGAACAGTATAACAATATATGGAAGTCTTAAGACAGGAGGATAGGCGGAAGTTTGAAGACCCAGACAGTGAACTATGATTTAGGGGCACCAAAAGAGGAAAATGAGAGTCAAAATCAAAAAGGGCATTTAATCTTCCACAATTGTGCTTGATCAAGTTTAAAAATGCGTGTCCTTGACGTGTAGATCTACCTACAGATCATCCTGTCAAACAGCGCTAATTCATTTTAATGAAGTCAAAATTTTGTTTTTCAACCTTCATATACAGTATTAAGTATCATTTTACTGCACATTAACTGTGGTGTGATTACTTACTCAATCAGCAGTGTTGCATTAGTTCTAGGTGTGATATTACATATCAATAGTTTCATACTCGATTAGCATTTTAATAATGTTCGCAAATTTGGATACTACATATAGGAGGATGAGAGGAACCATATGAACTGGATTGAAAATACCAGAGCTGTGAGTAATAAATTTTAATCATGTATTTGACTTTTGAAGTTTTAAGTGTAGATTTTGTTAGGTAAAGTCTCACTTTAATGCTCTTTGGTAAATGAACATATATAAATTCATATAATCATTTAGTTTAATGTTCTCTTCTAAATGAAGATATATGAAATCATATGATCAGTTTTTAAAATTCATGAGAAAATTAGTATTTAATGTTTGTTACTGAGAGTGGTATTTACGCATACACTTTTTCAATCGATACTTTTCATTTATGGTTTTGTCTTCGGAAACCTGCCTTAAATGCATTTTAAAAGATAATTTTGGGCAGATTATTATAAAGGAATTACTAAGCTTGGTACAAAAAAAAATGTGCTTAATTTAAAAATCAGAGATACCTGTTACCAGAAAGTTAGCAAGAGTTCAGGAAGGATTCCTAGGATATGTCTCGTCGTTTTCCTTTATGTTTCGAGGACTTCGGGACGAAGTCCATTGTTAAGAGGGGGTGTATGTAGTGCCCACTCTAGTTTCCTGGCCTTAATATGACATTATCTTAGACACTTTATTCTTTGAGGACCTCAGGTTGAGGATCTGGACACATGACTCTATTATTTGAGATATTCATAGTTGTGATGTTTATAATGCTTTCCATTGATATTATAATAGCAAGAATGGTTATATATCTTATCTAACAGTATTCTGATGATTGCATCTTTTAAATAGTTAAGTATCTGAAATTATGATGAGGGTAGTAAAGAATATGTATGTGCTCTACTAATAGTATATTGATGATAAATTGGATAGATAGGTATATTTCTATGATGTTACGATGTTGATGGCTTAATGAATATGTATGTTTCCATTTATGATAAATGATGATAGCCATGAGGGATGTGTACCCTCTGTTACCTACTTCTGTTAGTTCAGGCTTATGATGGACAATGATGTGAATGACCAAGAATCATTAATGATGCTATTATGATAATGATTAACAGTGAGAAACCTTGTTGCTAATGATTTTTGAGTATGGCAGGAAACAATCAGAGGCGCTCGCATATGACATATCGATGAAACCTGGTTTGATGAAATTCATATTGTTTTAAAGTCTAAATCGATCTTGAAATTTGCCATATATGTTTAACTATATGCTGATGATATATTAATGGTTGCAGGCACAGATTGTTGCTTGACCGAATGACTCATATATGGGTGATGGGGTTGTACAGGTGGATGGAACTACATGGGAGGGGTGGGACAGAGTCCCTGATCTCACCCACTAGCACTCCTGCCGTGACTTGGGCTGGAAGAGTTGAAACACCTTCGCCTTGAAGATCACGATGCCATGAGGGCAGGTCCCAAAGTAGGGTCGCTCATGAGGAACCTACTGGGGGGCGCGCATCAAGGCAGATTCCTTGATCCCCGGCACCGTTAGTCTCACTATAGCAGGCAACATGAGAGACGATAGCGGTCTATGACGTTGCACGATATTTTCCCCTCGTAGTCACTGGATGCTTGAAGGGCAAGTGGTGTGGCACCCTTGGAATTTCAGGGAAATTCTTGAAGGGCACGACCAACTTGGCACCCTTGGCATCACAATTAAACTGTTAGGTGTGGCACCCTTGCAATTTCAAGGGAAATTCTTGAAGGGCACGACCAATTTGGCACCCTTGGCATCACAATTAAACTGTTAGGTGTGGCACCCTTGGAACTTCTAGGGAAGTTCTTAAAGGGCACAACCAAGCTTGGCACCCTTGGAATCATTAAAAATAAATGATAATAAATAAATATAAGTAAGGAATGAAAGCTAGGGAGTTACACCAAGGGAAAATGATGTTTAGAAACCAAAGAAATTAAAGCAAAAAATAAAACTTGGAATAAGGAGGATCATAGGAAAAAAATAAATAGAGTACCTAAAAAAATTCTACCCTCCCCATGTTGGAAAATGCTAGGTAGATGAGGTGGTTTAATTAGATAAAAGGGGAAGACAAACATATTGTAAGGATAAAGATTAATCCTAAACCAATTAAACTTAATTAAGAAGAGAGGAAGGTGAATTAAATTAAGAAAAATAAATTAAATTTAGAGAAATGTAGAGAAGCTCCATGTGGCATCAACCAACATAAGAATATCCCTCTAAGATATAACTTGAGTTAATTTAGAAAGTAGATTGGGGATAAAATCTTGACTCATTAATTGACTGCAAGTAATAAACTCAATTTAAGGAATAAAAGGGGGGAATAAAGAGACATCTAGGAGTAGAAATAGGAATCTTGTGAGGTGAGGAAAATATAAGTTTTAATTAAAAAGATAAGTAAATAATTTTGGGTGACCCTTGATGAGAGAATGACACATGGGTGGGTGAATAATCAAGCTATTAAAAAGAAAAAAATATTATAATTGTGCATGACATGCTAAGTGTCATCTATGAGAAATCTTATAAAAGAAGGGGCATGCCATGGTAGAAGGGACTTTTTGGAACCCTATTGTTGGATGGATGATATGTTGTGAAAGCAGTGACTACGAAGCTATAGTGAGTTTGGTGAGGTA
>APFE031071528.1:0-82283 GCA_000404065.3 Pinus taeda
TTGGCCAGCAACCTCTCCAAATGAGCATTGACCCAAATAAGCATAGATTCTCGATCTATGGGTGTCAAATCACCGGGTTTCCTACGAGCCAATTCCCGGTCTTCACGAATCCTCCATTGCTCATAAAGCTCGTGCTCATCCTCCAATTGTTTATTGCGCTGCTATAAATAGTTGATTACCAATTTTTCCATCTGCAATTTCTTGTGCAGCGACTCATTCTCGGTCCTTTGCTCTCGGATAATCTCCTTGAGCTTTGAGGCAGGGGAGCTATCCTCAATATCAATAATGTCAATATCTGGATCACATGACAATCCTTGCTCAATCTTGGGCTGCTTGCCCCTCTTTGATACATGTGCTGCTGTCGGAAATGAGGCCCCATCCACCTGGTGTGGAGATAACACTCGCGGTGCTGATGAAGAAGGTGAGACCCCTTCCACCTGCTGTGGAGAAAATACTTGCCGAGCTGATGCAAATAAGGCCCTGTGGCCTCTCTGATATGTGACCAACGGAGGAGAGCTGACATGTCTAACTTCTGGGATATCATGCTACTGTGAAGGTCCTCCCTCCTCATGAACAACCTCCAGGGGTGGTGATGTCGCTGTGAAGAAGTCTCGGGAGATGAAATCCTCCCATGGGATACCCTGCTGGGCTAACTGATGCATGACCACAATCTTGATCAAAGCATAATGGTAAATGCTCCTATGTTGCTGTGTTGGACTCTTTCTCTACACCAATGACACCATCTTCTCAATATTACGGCACATAAAAAAGGGTATGTTCATCATCCGTACCCGTGTGAAATGCATCAACAAGCGAATATGGTACAAAAACAAACGTGAAAATCTACCCTCACAGGTGAAATAGTGCATGATGAGCCTCATCAAGGGAACATACTCATCCTTCAAAAATCTGAAAGGAAATACACCAGTCATGTACCTCATATATTTAGGTTTAATGTAAGGTTCATACTGAAATCTGTCCAATAGTTTGCGCTTGTTCCACTCTTCTCCAACATTAGGTATCCCCGTTGCTTGAGAAACCATCTCAGGTGTCAATGTAAAATCCACCCCTACAAGATTTACATGCCCATCATGCAAATGCAAAACAAACAAGCGGACCAATTCCTTGTGATGCTGAATTTGAGAAATCCTCTCGCAAAATTCATAACATGATTGATAGCGGAAACATGTGACTGCAAGTGGACAAGCCTGCAAATAGGTCAAAGTGGTGGGCTCCTCTCTCACATGGTGACCACCCTTACCACCCCTCCTCCATTGTACCTCGACCTCTGGTGTTGACTCACGGTCATCACTTTGCTCATAGTCGGTTTCAGTTTCTGACATGGTTTCAAGAGCAAAGTGGCTGAAATGTACTGCTGCTTCTGCTCAAATGACCTGCTCTTTTAACTGTTGAAATGCTGCTTCAAGGGGTCAAATAATACAAGGGAGATGTTAGGGAAGGGACCTTTTGAGGGAACAAAGGGAAAATATATGAAAAAGGGAATTTAGGGAAGAAATCACAACATGGGGTTATGTTATTGAATTTTAGGGATAGGGGTGATGTTTTAGGGCTTTGTTATTTTTGGTAGGGAGATTAGGTAGAAATGATATGGAAGGTGATAAAGGGATGTGGGGAAAAAGTGGGGGGTGAAAAGGATAACCTTGCAAATAGCAAAACAAAACCCCGCCTTTGACATTTTTAAGCTAAAAACTCATGAATTTCCCATTTCAACTTGATGGCATTTATGCACATTTTCCATGATTATTTTGCTTTAGCAGGCAAAAAACATTAATGATTAAGGGCCTACCTGCAAACTTGAGGAGATTTGGGGTCTTCTTGAAGTTTATAATCAATTGCTGTAGGTGAGCTCTTGACAGGTCGCGTGCAGGACTGAAGGGTCGTGCACACCCAAGAGGTCGCGCCCGTGTTATTTTGCAACTGTTGGGACCCCCTGGATGGGTCGCGCACAGCTGTGGACGGGTAGCGCACGGATCCTCTCTGCAATTCTGCCCGATTTTGTCTCCAAATCGCCTTTCACTATTGTTATGAGGCAATGATGATCAAATGGAGGGAGAGAGGGGCTTTATAGGCTTGATTTAAATTAATTTCCCCTCAAACCCTCTTTCTAATGTTTATAATTGACACTTTTTCAAAATTTAAATGCTGTTGACTTTATGGTTTCCTTTTGTCCTGAAATTGGTTGAACTGATGCTTTTTCTTGAAAATTTTTGCAGGGATAGCTTCTGAGGAATCTTGGCAAAGGGGACCAGGGTTGCATGCTGACTTTCGAAGAATTTTGAATTTTTACAAGTTTTTACAAAAATGAGAAAATGACCTTGTCTTTAAAAACATGGTTTTTAAATCCAAGGTAAAAATTAGCTGTACAAGATGAAATCTTTTGAAGAAAATACTTGATAGTCATCCCTCTGGCCTGCTAGGCATTTTTTGACTTTTAAAGGATGACCTCAAAGACAAAATGAACCTAAACCCTAGACCTAGGACTTTTGACCTTAAGAACAAGGACCAAGCAATTTTGAAAGAGTTTATTGACTGAAACAACTTGATCCAGCAGTGCCAAGAGGGGATAAAGACATCAGCTCCTCCATCAGGGTTATGGCATGCCTAATGGAATGCAATGAGATGACACTGATGAGACACCTACTTATGCAATGCAAAGATTTTGATCGCTGATGGAGGGCTAGTAGACCGACTCTAACATTGGCTCCAATGGGGAATGGTAGCTCTTGGAGGTGCCAAGAACCTTAGACCTCTGGGAGAGCAGACCAGTGCTTTATCCATTGGGCAATGGAGTCATTATTTACATATTTGACCCAAACTGAGACAACTTTTATTGTCTTGACAAGTGACTGAAAATTGGACCAATTTTGACCTAAACTGACTTTCAACTTTGAACAGAAAGTGAACTGATATAATCAACATGACAAACTCACATCAACTGATCTTCATCTTCAGAATTATAGCCTTCACCGTGGGCCCCAGACTAAAGATGAGAAATCAGTTCACACTTGGAGTGAAATAAAAGTAAAGTGGTAATTAAAATGATAATGACTAGAGCAGAAAATGCTCATACATGATACCTTTTGAGCAGCCGGCCATTGACCGATCCACCGAGACATTCATCACCGTTCATTTCTTTGAGAAGAAAGTCATTTGGACCACGATATGCTGCAATTTTGTAAGGACCTTTCCACAAGTTGTCAAACTTTCCATGTTTCCCTTTGTCTTCATTTCGTGCATCCCATCTTAAAACCACATCATCGATTTGGAAATCATCCGGTTTTGCTTTCCTATCATAGATTTTCTTTATGCGCTCTTGCAATTTGAGAGTATTGTGAAGAACCTCCTCCCGTGTCTACTGCAAATGAATCATTTGACCAATCTGCCTTTGCATTGGATCCTCCTCACCACCAACTTCTTGAAGCAATCTTGTTACCGGAATACTAAGCGAAGTAGGAAATACTGCATCTGTCCCGTAAACCAGTTCAAAGGGTGACATACCAATTGACTTCTTCTTACTAACACGATAAGCCCATAATGCATTTACTAACTTTTTGTGCCAGCTCTTCTTGTTGATTTGCAGCAATTTCTTTATGATGTTTCCAAGATTTATTCGAAGATTCAACCAACCCATTTCCTTGCGGATGATAGGCGGTCGAATGCCCCAAACTGATATTATATTTGTAGCAAAAATCAACCATCTTCTTCGATTTAAACGCTGCTGCATTATCTGTAATCAACTTATGTGGACAACTGAAACGTGACAGAATGTTGTTTTCAAGGAAAGAAATAATTACCAAGTCTGTGGCCTGCCGGGTGGGAATGGCTTCAATCCATTTCGTGAAGTAATCGGCGGTTGTCAATATCCATCGATGCTGTCCGGAAGATGCTGGATGAATTTCGCCAATGAAATCCAAGCCCCACTGCTGAAATGGTGCACTGACTTCAATGGGTTTGAGCGGCAATGGCTGTAATTTCTGCTTTCCTTAAAAAATTTGACATTCGTGACAACTCTTGACTGCTTTATATACATCTGAAAACAATGAAGGCCAATAAAAACCAGCCCTTAGAATCTTGTTTGCTGTGGTCTTCCAAAACAAGTGGTCCTCGCAGTCACCTTTGTGAAAATCCTCTACAGCTCTCTTAGCTTCCTCCTCGACCAAACAGTTCAGCAATATGCCACCGGGGTCTTTCCAATATAATGCAGATTTGATGATGCAAAATTTAGCAGCCTTTAATTTCAATGTCCTAGCTTTGTTTCGAGGCATCCCGGGAGGTGAAGACAAATTTTGAAGCACATATAAAATATCAGCATACCAAGGAGAAGAAATAAAGATGTCGGATACCTGTAGTGCTGAATTCTCCTCCTCTTCATCGGATAGGGCAGCTATCAAATTAATGTCTAAGACATGGAGATTTGTTTCGGCCATCAATTTAGCAAGACCTTGACCCTTAATCAACTTGGTAGGCTTAATTTCCACATCATATTCTAATAGTGCAGCAATCCACTTACCCCGTCTTCCTTCCGGTTCCACTTGTACCAAAACATCTTTCACAGCCGCGTTAGGAACATATGCCAAAATGTGGGAATTCAGTATATACACACGGAAATCTTTCAAGGCTTTTACTAGCGCCAACGCTTGTTTTTCAATGATATTGTACTTCAGTGCTCCGTCTCTTATAATACGACTGAAAAAAGCGATGGGCTTCTCAACTCCATCTCTCTTTTACATCAGCACAGCTGCCAATGTATGCTCAGAAGCAAATGAAAATAAAATAAAATCTTGTGTATAATCCGGGCTGATGAGAGTTGGGGCTGAAGATAAAATTAACTTCACCAAATTGAAAGACTTTACCGCCTCTTCGGTCCATTTGAGCTGGTTGTCCTTTTTTAGCATGTTAGTGATTTCTCTAAGGTGTTCGGCAAGATTCAGAATAAAGCGACGCAGAAAATTCAACTTGCCATTAAAGGACTGAATCTCCTTCTTGTTTCGGGGCTACTCTAGTTGCTGAATAGCTTCCACATATGCAGGATCTATACGAATGCCATCTTTGGAAATGATGTGGCCCAACAGCTTGCCTTCACTCATGGCGAAAAGGCTCTTCTTCGGATTCAATGAGATACCATATTTTCTGCACTTTTGAAACACCATTGTTAAATGATACAAATGCTCTTCATCAGATTTAGAAAACACAATTAAATCATCAAGATACACGACCAAAAAGACATCTTTCTCATTAGCAAAGGCCATTTCCATCGCCCGCTGAAAGGTAGCACCTGCATTTTTCAATCCAAACGGCATCTTGGCATAATGAAATGTCCCCCATGGAGTAGTGAATGCAGTCTTCTCACGGTCATCTTCATACACCAAAATCTGATTGTACCTAGAATAACCATCAAGTAGCGACATCCTTGATGCCCCAACTACCCTCTGCAATATGTGATCCATCTTGGGCAGCGGATAATTGTCCTTTAGTGACACCTTATTCAGATTTCTGAAGTCTATACACAAGCGGATCTCACCAGTCTTCTTTCTCACGGGCACTAAGTTGGAAATCCAGTCGGAAAATCTGATTGGCACTATAATTCCAGACTTGTACAACCTGTTAACTTCTTTCTCAATCAAAGGCAGCAACTTAGGATTAATTCTTCTCAATTTTTGTCGGAAAGGCTTTTGATTTGGCTTTATGGGAATGGTATGTTGAATGATACTTGTGTCATAAGTTCTCAAATCAGAATAATCCCATGTAAAAACATTAGAAAACGAAGACAACAATCTGATATATTCTTTCTTTACCTTTGGCGACAATGCTTTCGATAGTTTCACCATCTTTGGATTTTCAGTTGTTCCGACATTCACTTCTTCAACACCTTCTTCTGTTGGCCTCAAAGTTGGTTTGCGGGCTACGTCATCCTGATTGAACAGCTCCTCCAACGGAATTAATCCTTTAGGAATGACATTATCCTTAAGTTGCAATACATCCATCTGATTTACTTCCTCAGGTTCTGTATCTATGGAGATGTCTTTGAACTCACCTTCAACTTGCAGAAAATTCTTGATTTCTTCGTCATCTTGGAAAACTTGCCAACACCTTTGATTGTCTGGAACTGTAGGACGGTGCTTCACATAAATCTCAAACTTATTGCTAGAATTCATGGGGATTTTAAGATTGCTTGCTGCCTTAGCCAATGCATCCGCAACACCATTTTGAATGTGGGGCACACATGTCAAAGTATGTTCAGAAAACAGTTTTAGGATATCTAGGACAGCATTTCGATATGCTCGCATAAGAGGATGCTTGGCATGGAATTCACCTTTCACTTGCTTTATAACCAACTCGGAGTCGCCATATACTGCTATCTTCTTTGCCTTCAACTTCCGAATGATTTTCAGACCAACAATGAGAGCCTCATATTTCGCCTCATTGTTTGAACAATCGAATGCCAATTTGTAAGAACATACTCGTACCTTGCTTGGGACTTTGTTTCGGACAGAGAATGGACTTTGAATCCATACACCTATACCAGCACCATCGCTGCCCACAGCGCCATCAAAATCCATGGTCCAAAGACCATCCTCATCGTCTTCTAAGTGCTAAAAATGTGATGCTTCTGCATTTTCTGTTTGCTGCCCATTGATTTCAGCTGTTGGCTTCATGACAGCAGACACTTCTTCGCTTTCCTTTCTCAAAATTTCTCTAAAATTTTCTACAATGTCTAGTATATCTTCTTCTTGAACTAACTGACTATCTATCTCATTCAAATTATCCGCAAACAAAACAAATGACTCTAAATCTGTTTGTACATAATTTACAGGATGATTAACTGGCGTTTCCTTACTAGTGATCATGTATTTCATCTTTTGTTCCCGATATAATTTCCTCATCTGACCGAAAACGGGGATTGTAGCATAAGAAAAATTGAGCTGAAGTGTACCTTTAAGCTTAGCTCCCCAAGATCTCGAAAGCAACATTCCGAATCGTGGAGGAATATCCGCCACCACCACATCCATCAAAACATTCTTCGTTGGGATTTGATCCAAGCTCACGACCAAGTCCTTGATCAAACCAATACATTTTACCCGGCTAGAATCAAACGAATACAAATCATGATACTTCCTTGTGATGTCTAGTCCCAGCTTTTCCATGATTGCTTTCGGCACCAAATTATGCGAGGCTCCAGAGTCAAACATAGCATTATGCAAAACATACTCATGCAATCGCAAACTGATATAGAATGGAGGAACATCACTTTCGGGAGAATCACCATTTAAAGCGGGGCCAAAAATCAATTCTGGCTGATCATCTTCTACATTCACCGTGTCTAGCATTGGATCAAAATTCAGCATCTTGGAGATTTGGCCTCGGTAAGTGATGTTCTTCATGATTTCCATCAAAGGAATGGACACTTTCAACTTTGAAATTTCATTCTCCAAACTGAAAACTGAAACCTTCTCACCTTCTTTGGCCGGATTGTCTCTTTTTTCATCTTTATCTCTCGGTGTGCTTGATGGCTGATCTATCTTGCTTGCTGATGATGATTGACCTGCTGAAGGATCACTTATCTCTTTCCCTTTTTTCTG
The DNA here is from genome assembly GCA_000404065.3 of Pinus taeda. Taxonomy (NCBI): domain Eukaryota; kingdom Viridiplantae; phylum Streptophyta; class Pinopsida; order Pinales; family Pinaceae; genus Pinus; species Pinus taeda. Next base: position 7,602 of record APFE031071528.1, read on the forward strand.
TGGGGCAGCTGAACCATTCTTTGTTGAACCATTTGTTTTCTTTTGAATAGGATTTATGGGAACAATTCGGTTTCTCAATTGTCTTTGCTAATTCTGCTAAGCTGATAAAGCATTCAAGTACCCTCTTTGATATTCTTCTAATTCTTCTTCAAGCACTGCATCATTTGACAAGATATAATGCTCATCTTGGGGGATGATGGAGTTACTCACCAACTCTTCCTCTTCTGTAATATAAGTGGGCAAATCATCAGGGGTGAAGAAGTGATTTTCTCCCACCGTATCACCTTCATCCTCGGATTCTTGGCTCACAAAATTTTGCTGAAGTGGAGGTTTAATTTGCTGCTGAACTGCTGCTTCTTGTGCCCTTGTTTCACACTGTTTGATTCTATATTGGGGCTGTTGCGGACCTCTAAAATTTGGATTACGAATCTGAGGCTCTGGCTTGTCAAGATGAATATTTTGAAGTGCTCTTTTAATCTGTTCGACGTCGCGGAGGAGCTGATCTGATGTAGACGCTTCCTCTTTGATTGTGACTCGCTTTTCAGCCTTCATTCTTGATCTCTTATCATTCAAGTTTGCCTCAACGCTGACAGCAATTTTCTGCATATCCTCCAAGGTAGGAGGATCTCTATCTCTCAATGAATAAGCCGTCCGGAAATTTGAGAAGTGCAGATTTTCTAGATGGCCTTAAGTCATCTGGAATAGCATTATAAACTGTGTTAAATCTGATGATGTAATCTTGAACGGACTCACCATGATTGCGCTTGACGTTATTGTATTCAGCATTAATTTGAAGCGGATCCTTTCTAATTTCCCAACGATCTAAAAACTGCCTTTGAAGTGCCTCTAAAGTAGTGATGCTCCCGGCTCTCAAAGCTCTGAACTACTTTCTAACTTCTCCTCCAAATGTTTGCACGAACAACCGCATAGTAACATCTTCTTCATCTATCTCATATAGATCAAAGAAAGTTGTCATTTTGTCAATATGTTGCTGAGCAGAGACACTTTGAGGAGTGCCATCAAACATAGGGATTTTACTATGGTAGTCAGCTGGCATATCATGCAGATTTTGGGGAAGAGCAAGGGGAGCAAATCGGGCAGCCATTGCTTTAGGTAGATTGGGTCTAGCGGGAGCAGGTGGAATAGGTGCAGCTGTAGTATGAGGAATATGAGGAATCTGAGGAATATGAGGAGTATGAGGAATATGAGGAGGAGTATGAGGAGTATGAGGAGAAGTGGTATGGGATGTAGAGGGCGAACCGACTGTAGATTCTGGATAAGTGATTATAGGAGAAATAGAAATAAAAGGAGGATTAGTCTGCTCATGCGCCGTGATAGTGGATCCAATATGGACAGATATATGCTCAACGAACTCAGCAAGACTGGTAGTGTGAATATATGATTGAAGAGATCTTAGGATGAAATTGTCAATCAATTTATTGTGTCTCTCAATGTCAAGGGCAGCAGCAAAATCAGGGTCGGGAACTAGAGAATTAAGTGCACTTTCAGATTTAGTTTTGAACAAGGACAACTCAAAATTCTCGTCAAAATCAATGTCTTCAAGATACTTAAAAATAGGTGGACATGAATGAGATTTGAATATATGACCAGAATCAGAAGCCAGTTTGGATATCAAGGAACAACTAACCAATCAGCCTGTGAAAACTCTTAACTAATCATCCAAAAGTTTAGAGTTTACAATACATTGGGGTAAAATGCAATCGAAGTGCTGTATTCACAAGCTCACGGAGATTGACTAAAGCAGCGTTTATCTACTTACGCTTATGCAAAGCAAAAGCGTTTCGAAGGCTACCTGGCATAATCTTCAGGCTCCGTCTAAGACTTATGAAACAAACACATCAATCCACAAACAAGTTTGTTCTTCCCCAGTGTGGTCGCCAATATGTTAGCGCTTGAAATTTCACCTCAGGCTGAAAAAGGTAAACTCCAAGGCAACATCAAACCACTGCTCGTAGCTAGCCCTACGGGGCAGGAGAGGGCTCTCTGTTCTATCTCAGCAAAGGTCTTCAACGGGCAGAGATACCCATTAAAAACATAATTTTTGGATAGGTAAACTGATATAAAGGTTTGATTTGGATTTTGGGTTTTTGGTGGAAATTGGGGAAGCAATTTTGGGGCGGGGATTGGACACTTTTTTTACAGGGTTTTTTGGGCAAGGTAGGGAGCTGTATTGTTGCTTGAAAGATTTATGGATGAGAATGATTGTGAGGGCTAGGGAAAGCATCACTTGCAATTCTCCTTAAACAGCTGAAAACATTGATATAAGCAAATCTAAAGGCAGAGCATAGCAACCATGAATTCTACCTTAACACTCATTTGCCTAATTGCAGAAGAAAAAGTAAGAAAATGATTCACATAACAAACTTACAAGTACAAAGAGAAACACACCATCAATACATGTAACCACAGGAATCCCAAAAAGGACTGCAAAACCCTGGTCTTTCTTCCTTTGCCAAAATGCAATGATACAATCAGTAATACAATATAAGTTTTCTCCCTCAAGAGTCCAACCATGAAAATGACTAAGAAAGTACATAATATAGGCAAGCTAACAATCTTTCTTTGCCTCTAGGGGTCGATCTCACTATCCTAGGAGTTGTTTCAACCAATTCCAAACTTATCACTAAAATCTAGGCAGTCAAAACAACTTGCCTCTATAAGCTAGGAAACCAATTCATTCATTAAATTTTTGCCTATCTCATGAATGAATCTTATAGAGGAGATAAATAAGTGTCAAAATATCATAAAATTACATCATTTACATCAAGGAGGATCAAAATTCACTCCAAAAAGTCAAACTTAGTCAAAACTGCGTTTTGCTGAGCTGTAGGTACAATTTCTGTGAAAATTGCCCAAGGGGTCGCGCACTGATTCTGAACGGGTCGCGCACCTTTGGAACAGCTTTTGAGGCACATCAAGGTGTCCAAATGAGGCAAAAGTGGGCTTGTTGGAAAGGTCTGGATGTCTAATTTCCAACCCAAGTGGAATTTCTTAATTTGGTGTCCATTTGCCCCTCCGAAATTGCAATCTCCCAAGACTGCGTCCTGTGTGTCAAAAAAGTGGCAGAAAGTCATTTTTTGCTTTTTTTTTACCTTCAAGAGGTTCAAAACTTGGTGAAATTTCTTGATCTTCACTGAGAAAGTGTATTTTTGCATGCCAAATCCAAAAATGCAAACTTTTCCTGAAATGGACCTCCCAATTGAAAGGGTCGCGCACGGTGCGCGATCCTTTGGTGAAGAAAACCTGCTTTTTTTACCAAAAATTCACCAATGACCAAAAATGCTCAAAATTTTTTGAAATTTGTGCTGGGGTTGAATCATTTAGCACCATGCTCCTTCAAGGAAGCCTCAGCCAAGATATGGAGGGGATCGGGCCTTTTTCTTCGTTTGAGTGCCTTGGCCAACCGTCCATGGAGTACCTTCATTCTTGCCTTGCATATGTGCATTCGGGCCCAATAGTGGTTCTTCATATTCCGGAGCAAGTCCTTATCTTTTTTGGCCTTGGCCAGCAACCTCTCCAAATGAGCATTGACCCGAATAAGCATAGATTCTCGATCTATGGGTGTCAAATCACCGGGTCTCCTACAAGCCAATTCCCGGTCTTCACGAATCTTCCGCTACTCATAAAGCTCATGCTCATCCTCCAACTGTCTGTTGCGCTGCTCTAAATACTTAATTATCCATTTTTCCATCTGCAATTTCTTGTGCAGCAACTCATTCTCAGTCCTTTGCTCTCGGATGATCTCCTTGAGCTTTGAGGCAGGGGAGCTATCCTCAATATCAATGATGTCAATATCTGGATCACATGACAATCCTTGCTCAATCCTGGGCTGCTTACTGACTTTCGATGAATTTTTACAACCTTTTACAACATGAGAAAATGACCTTGTCTTTAAAAACAGGGTTTTTAAATCTAAGGTAAAAATTAGCTATACAAGATGAAATATTTTGAAGAAATACTGTCATCCCTCTGGCCTGCTGGGCATTTATTGACTTTTAAAGACATGCCTAAGACAAATTGACCTAAAACCTAGCCCTAGGACTTTTGACCTTAAGACAAGACAAGACTTGAAAGATGTTGACTGAACAACTGACCAGCTGTGCCAAGAGGGGGATAAAACACCAGCTCCTCCCAGTGTATGGCATGGCCTAATGAATGCAATGATATGACACTGAGAACACCTCCTTAGCAATGCAAAGAGTTTTGATCGCTGATGGAGGGCTACTAGACCGACTCTAACATTGGCTCCAATGGGGATGGTAGCTCCTCGGAGGTGTCAAGAACCTTAGACCTCTGGGAGAGCAGACCAGTGCTTTCAACCATTAGGCGATGGAGTCATTATTTACATATTTGACCCAAACTGAGACAGCTTTTATTGTCTTGACAAGTGACTGAAAATTGGACCAATTTTGACCTAAACTGACTTCAACTTTGAACAGAAAATGAACTGATATAATCAACATGACAAACTCACACCAACTGATCTTCATCTTCAGAATTATAGCCTTCACCTCGGGCCCCAGACTAAAGATGAGAGATCAGTTCACACTTGCAGTGAAATAAAAGTAAAGTGGTAATTACAATGATAATGACTAGAGCAGAAAATACTCAGACATGATACCTTTTGAGCAGCCGACCATTGACCGACCCACCGAGACATTCATCATCATTCATTTCTTTGAGAAGAAAGGCATTTGGACCACGGTATGCTGCAATTTTGTAAGGACCTTTCCACAAGTTGTCAAACTTTCCATGTTTCCCTTTGTCTTCATTTTGGGCATCCCACCTTAAAACCACATCATCGATTTGGAAATCATCCGATTTATCTTTCCTATCATAGATTTTCTTTATGCGCTCTTGCAATTTGAGAGTATTGTGAAGAACCTCCTCCCGTGTCTGTTGCAAATGAATCATTTGACCAATCCGCCTTTGCATTGGATCTTCCTCACCACCAACTTCTTGAAGCAATCTTGTTACCGGAATACTAAGCGAAGTAGGAAATACTGCATCTATCCCGTAAACCAGTTCAAAGGGTGACATACCAATTGACTTTTTCTCACTAACACGATCAGCCCATAATGCATTTACTAACTTTTTGTGCCAGCTCTTCTTGTTGATTTCCAGCAATTTCTTTATGATGTTTACCAAAGATTTATTCGAAGATTCAGCCAGCCCATTTCCTTGCAGATGATAGGCGGTCGAATGCCCCAAACTAATATTATATTCGTAGCAAAAATCAACCATCTTCTTCGATTTAAACGCTGCTGCATTATCTGTGATCAACTTATGTGGACAACCAAAACGTGAAAAAATGTTGTTTTCAAGGAAAGAAATAATTACCAAGTATGTGGTCTTCCGGGTGGGAATGGCTTCAATCCATTTCGTGAAGTAATCGGTGGCTGTCAATATCCATCGATGCTGTCCGGAAGATGCTGGATGAATTTCACCAATGAAATCCAAGCCCCACTGCTGAAATGGTGCACTGACTTCAATGGGTTTGAGCGGCAATGGCTGTAATTTCTGCTTTCCTTGAAAAATTTGACATTCGTGACAGCTCTTGATTGCTTTATATACATCTGAAAACAATGAAGGCCAATAAAAACCAGCCCTTAGAATCTTGTTTGCCGTGGTCTTCCAAAACAAGTGGCCCCCGCAGTCACCTCTGTGAAAATCCTCTACAGCTCTCTTAGCTTCCTCCTCGACCAAACAGTTCAGCAATTTGCCACCGGGGTCTTTCCAATACAATGCAGATTTGATGATGCAAAATTTAGCAGCCTTTAATTTCAATGTCCTAGCTTTGTTTTGAGGCATCCCGGGAGGTGAAGACAAATTTTGAAGCACATATAAAATATCAGCATACCAAGGAGAAGAAATAAAGATGTCGGATACCTGTAGTGTTGAATTCTCCTCCTCTTCATCGGATAGGGCAGCTATCAAATTAATGTCTAGGACATGGAGATTTGTTTCAGCCATCAATTTAGCGAGACCTTGACCCTTAATCAACTTGGTAGGCTTAATTTCCACATCATATTCTAATAGTGCAGCAATCCACTTACCCCGTCTTCCTTACGGTTTCGCTCGTACCAAAACATCTTTCACAGCCGCGTTAGGAACATATGCCAAAATTTTGGAATTCAGTATATACACACGGAAATATTTCAAGGCTTTTACTAGCGCCAACGCTTGTTTTTCAATGATATTGTACTTCAGTGCTCCATCTCTTATAATACGACTGAAAAAAGCGATGGGCTTCTCAACTCCATCTCTCTTTTGCATCAGCACAGCTGCCAATGTATGCTCAGAAGCAAATGAAAATAAAATAAAATCTTGTGTATAATCCGGGCTTATGAGAGTTGGGGCTGAAGATAAAATTAACTTCACCAAATTGAAAGACTTTACCGCCTCTTCAGTCCATTTGAGCTGGTTGTCCTTTCTTAGCATGTTAGTGATTTCTCTAAGGTGTTCGGCAAGATTCGGAATAAAGCGACGCAGAAAATTCAACTTGCCATTAAAGGACTGAATCTCCTTCTTGTTTCGGGGCTACTCTAGTTGTTGAATAGCTTCCACACGTGAAGGATCTATATGAATGCCATCTTTGGAAATGATGTGGCCCAACAGCTTGCCTTCACTCATGGCGAAAAGGCTCTTCTTTGGATTCAATGAGATACCATATTTTCTGCACTTTTGAAACGCCATTGTTAAATGATACAAATGCTCTTCATCAGATTTAGAAAACACAGTTAAATCATCAAGATACACGACCAAAAAGACATCTTTCTCATTAGCAAAGGCCATGTCCATCGCCCGCTGAAAGGTAGCACCTGCATTTTTCAATCCAAACGGCATCTTGGCATAATGAAATGTCCCCCATGGAGTAGTGAATGCAGTCTTGTCGTGGTCATCTTCATGCACCAAAATCTGATTGTACCTGGAATAACCATCAAGTAGCGACATCCTTGATGCCCCAACTACCCTCTGCAATATGTGATCCATCTTGGGCAGCGGATAATTGTCCTTTAGTGACACCTTATTCAGATTTCTGAAGTCTATACACAAGCGGATCTCACCGGTCTTCTTTCTCACGGGCACTAAGTTGGAAATCCAATCGGAAAATCTGATTGGCACTATAATTCCAGACTTGTACAACCTGTTAACTCCTTTCTCAATCAAAGGCAGCAACTTAGGATTAATTCTTCTCAATTTTTGTCGGAAAGGCTTTTGATTTGGCTTTATGGGTATGGTATGCTAAATGATACTTGTGTCATAAGTTCTCAAATCTGAATAATCCCATGCAAAAACATTAGAAAACGAAGACAACAATCTGATATATTCTTTCTTTACCTTTGGCGACAATGCTTTCGATAGTTTCACCATCTTTGGATTTTCAGCTGTTCCGACATTCACTTCTTCAACACCTTCTTCTGTTGGCCTCAAAGTTGGTTTGCGGGCTACGTCATCTTGATCGAACAGCTCCTCCAAAGGAATTAATCCTTTAGGAATGACATTATCCTTAAGTTGCAATACATCCATTTGATTTACTTCCTCAGGTTCTGTATCTATGGAGATGTCTTTGAACTCACCTTCAACTTGCAGAAAATTCTTGATTTCTTCGTCATCTTGGAAAACTTGCCAACACCTTTGATTGTCTGGAACTGTAGGACGGTGCTTCACATAAATCTCAAAATTATTGTTGGAATTCATGGGGATTTTAAGATTGCTTGCTGCCTTAGCCAATGCATCCGCAACACCATTTTGAATGCGGGGCACACATGTCAAAGTAAGTTCAGAAAATAGTTTCAGGATATCTAGGACAGCATTTCGATATGCTCGCATACGAGGATGCTTGGCCTGGAATTCACCTTTCACTTGCTTTATAACCAACTCGGAGTCGCCATATACTGCTATCTTTTTTGCCTTCAGCTTCCGAAGGATTTTCAGACCAGCAATGAGAGCCTCATATTCCACCTCATTGTTTGAACAATCAAATGCCAATTTGTAAGAACATACTCGTACCTTGCTTGGGACTTTGTTTCGGACAGAAAATGGACTTCGAATCCATACACCTATACCAGCACCATCGCTGCCCACAGCGCCATCAAAATCGATGGTCTAAAGACCATCCTCATCGTCTTCTAAGTGCTGAAAATGTGATGCTTCTACATTTTCTGTTTGCTGCCCATTGATTTCAGCTGTTGGTTCCATGACAACAGACATTCCTTCGCTTTCCTTTCTCAAAATTTCTCTAAAATTTTCTGTAATGTCTGGTATATCTTCTGCTTGAACTAACTGACTATCTATCTCATTGAAATTATCCTCAAACAAAACAAATGACTCTAAATCTATTTGTACATAATTTACAGGATGATTAACTGGCTTTTCCTTACTAGTGATCATGTATTTCATCTTTTGTTCCCGATATAGTTTCCTCATCTGACCGAAAACCGGGATTGTAGCATAAGAAAAATCGAGTTGAAGTGTACCTTTAAGCTTAGCTCCCCAAGATCTCGAAAGCAACATTCCGAATCGCGGAGGAATATCCACCACCACCACATCCATCAAAACATTCTTCGCTGGGATTTGATCCAAGCTCACAACCAAGTCCTTGATCAAACCAATACATTTTACCCGGCTAGAATCAAACGAATACAAATCATGATACTTCCTTGTGATGTCTAGTCCTAGCTTTTCCATGATTGCTTTCGGCATCAAATTATGCGAGGCTCCCGAGTCAAACATAGCATTATGAAAAACATACTCATGCAATCGCAAACTGATATAGAATGGAGGGACATCACTTTCGGGAGACTCACCATTTAAAGCGGGGCCAAAAATCAATTCTGGCTGATCATCTTCTACATTCACCGTGTCTAGCATTGGATCAAAATTCAACATCTTGGAGATTTGGCCTCGGTAAGTGCTGTTCTTCATGATTTCCATCAAAGGAATGGACACTTTCAACTTTGAAATTTCATTCTCCAAACTGAAAAATGAAACCTTCTCACCTTCTTTGGCCGGATTGTCTCTTTTTTCATCTTTATCTCTCGGTGTGCTTGATGGCTGATCTATCTTGCTTCCTGATGATGATTGACCTGCTGAAGGATCACTTATCTCTTTCCCTTTTTTCTGTGGGGCAGTTGAACCATTCTTTGCTGAACCATCTGTTTTCTTTTGAATAGGATTTATGGTAACAATTCGGTTTCTCAATTGTCTTTGCTGATTCTGCTGAGCTGATAAAGCATTCAAGTACCCTCTTTGATATTCTTCTGATTCTTCTCCAAGCGCTGCATCATTTGACAAGATATAATGCTCATCTTGGGGGATGATGGAGATACTCACCAACTCTTCCTCTTCTGTAATATAAGTGGGCAAATAATCAGGGGTAAAGAAGTGATTTTCTCCCACCGTATCACCTTCATCCTCGGATTCTTGGCTCACAAAATTTTGCTGAAGTGGAGGTTTAATTTGCTGCTGAACTGCTTCTTCTTGTGCCCTTGTTTCACGCTATTTGATTCTATATTGGGGCTGTTGCGGATCTCTAAAATTTGGATAACAAATCTGAGGCTCTAGCTTGTCAAGATGAATATTTTGAAGTGCTCTTTTAATCTGTTCGACGTCGCGGAGGAGCTGATCTGATGTAGACGCTTCCTCTTTGATTATGACTCGCTTTTCAGCCTTCATTCTTGATCTCTTATCATTCAAGTTTTCCTCAACGCTGACAGCAATTTTCTGCATATCCTCCAAGGTAGGAGGATCTCTATCTCTCAATGAATAAGACATCTCAGGATCAAAGCCGTCCAGAAATTTGAGAAATGCAGATTTTCTAGATGGCCTTAAGTCATCTAGAATAGCATTATAAACTGTGTTAAATCTGATGATGTAATCTTGAATGGACTCACCATGATTGCACTTGAGGTTATTGTATTCAACATTAATTTGAAGCGGATCCTTTTTGATTTCCCAATGATCTAAAAACTGCCTTTGAAGTGCCTCTAAAGTAGTGATGCTCCCGGCTGTCAAACCTTTGAACCACTTTCTAACTTCTCCTCCAAATGTTTGCACGAACAACCGCATGGTAACATCTTCTTCATCTATCTCATATAGATAAAAAAAAGTTGTCATTTTGTCAATATGTTGCTGAGCAGAGACACTTTGGGGAGTGCCATCAAACATAGGGATTTTACTCTGGTAGTCAGCTGGCATATCATGCAGATTTTGGGGAAGAGCAAGGGGAGCAAATCGGGCAGCCATTGCTTTAGGTAGATTGGGTCTAGGGGGAGCAGGTGGAATAGGTGCAGCTGTAGTATGAGGAATATGAGGAATCTGAGGAATATGAGGAGGAGTATGAGGAGAAGTGGTATGGGATGTAGAGGGCGAATCGAGTGTAGATTCTGGATAAGTGATTATAGGAGAAATAGAAATAAAAGGAGGATTGGTCTGCTCATGCGTCGTGATAGTAGATCCAATATGGACAGATATATGCTCAATGAACTCAGCAAGACTGGTAGCGTGAATATCTGATTGAAGAGATCTTAGGATGAAATTGTCAATCAATTTATTGTGTCTCTCAATGTCAAGGGCAGCAGCAAAATCAGGGTCGGGAACTAGAGAATCAAGTGCACTTTCAGATTTAGTTTTGAACAAGGACAACTCAAAACTCTCGTCAAAATCAATGTCTTCAAGATACTTAAAAATAGGTGGACATGAATGAGATTTGAATATATGACCAGAATCAGAAGCCAGTTTGGATATCAAGGAACAACTAACCAATCAGCCTGTGAAAACTCTTAACTAATCATCCAAAAGTTTAGAGTTTACAATACACTGGGGTAAAATGCAATCGAAGTGCTGTATTCACAAGCTCACGAAGATTGACTGAAGCACCGTTTATCTACTTGCGCTTATGCAAAGCAAAAGCGTTTCGAAGGCTACCTGGCATAATCTTCAGGCTTCGTCTAAGACTTATGAAACAAACACATCAATCCACAAAAAAGTTTGTTCTCCCCAATATGGTCGCTAATATGTTAGCGCTTGAAATTTCACCTCAGGCTGAAAAAGGTAAACTTCAAGGCAACATCAAACCACTTAGCCTCGTAGCTAGCCCTACGGGGCAGGAGAGGGCTTTCTCCGGTCTATCTTGGTAAATATCTCCAATGGGCGAGATAACCAATGTGGAAACACTGATTTTAGGCTAGTAAACTGATAAAAAGGTTTGATTTGGGAATTTTAGGGTTTTGGTGGAAAACTGGGGAAAGGCAATTTTGGGTGCGGGGATTGGACACAGTTTTTGCAGGGGGTTCTTTGGGGCAAGGTAGGAGACTGTATTGATGCCTTTGAAAGATTTGGATGGATTGAGAATGACTGGTGAGGAGCTAAGGAGAGCAAGCAATCACCTTGAATTCTCCTTAAATAGCTGAAGACATTGATATTAAGCAAACTTAAAGGCAGAGCATAACAACCATGAATTCTACCTTAACACTTCATTTCCCTAATATGCAGAAGAAAAAGTAAGAAAATGATTCACATAACAAACTTACAAGTAGAAAGAGAAACACACCATCAATACATGTAACCACAGGAATCCCGAAAAGGATTGCAAAACCCTGGTCTTTCTTCCTTTACCAAAATGCAGAGATACAATGAGTAATACAATAGAAGCTTCCTCCCTCAAGAGTCCAACCATGAAAATGACTAAGAAAGTACATAATATAGGCAAGCTAACATCTTTTCTTGCCTCTAGGGGTCGAGCTCACTATCCTAGGAGCTGTTTCAACCAATTCCAAACTGAGCACTAAAATCTAGGCAATCAAAACAACTTGCCTCTATAAGCTAGGAAACTAATTCATTCATTTAATTTTTGCCTATCTCATGAATGAATCTTCTAGAAGAGATAAATAAGTGTCAAAGTATCATAAAATTACATCATTTACAACAAGGAGGATCAAAGTCTACTCCAAAAAGTCAAACCTAGTCAAAACTGCGTTTTGCTGAGCTGTAGGTGAAAAATTGAGAAAATGTGCTGATGCGTCGCGCCCCAGTCCCTACGTGTCGCGCGCCTTTGGAGCCATTTTTGAGGCACTTCCCAGAGTCCAAATGAGGCAAAAGTGGGCTTGTTGGAAAGGTATGGATGGCTACTTTCCAACCCAAGTGGAATTTCTGAATTTGGTGGTCATTTTCCCCTCCAAAATTGCAATCTCCCAAGACTGCTTCCTGTGTGTCAAAAAGGTGGCAGAAAGTCATTTTTTGCTTGTTTTTTGACCTTCTCGAGACTCAAAACTTGGTGAAATTTCTTGGTAATTGCTGAGAAAGTGTATTTTTGCATGAAAAATTCAAAAATGCTGAGGTTTCCTGAAATGGACCTCCCCAACGAAAGGGTCGCGTGCGGTGCGCGACGCGTTGGGGAAGAAAACTTGTTTTTTGCCCAAAAAATTCACAAACGACCAAAAATGCTCAAAATGTTTTGAAATTTGTGCAAAAGGTAAGTCATTTAGCACCATGATCCTTCAAGGAAGCCTCAGCCAAGATATGAAGGGGATCGGGCCTTTTTCTTCGTTTTAGTGCCTTGGCCAACCGTCCTTTAAGCAACTTCATTTTTGCATTACATACGTGCTTTCGAGCCCAATAATGATTCTTCATGTGGCAGAGCATGTACTTATCCTTGTTAGCCTTGGCCAGCAACTTATCCAAATGAGCGTTCACCCGAATAAGCATGGATTCTCGATCTATGGGTGTCAAATCATCGGGTCTCCTACGGGCCAATTCCCGGTCTTCACGAATCTTCTGCTGCTCATAAAGCTCGTGCTCATCTTCCAACTGTTTGTTGCGCTGCTCTAAATAGTTAATTACCCATTTTTCCATCTGCAATTTCTTGTGCAGTGACTCATTCTCGGTCCTTTGCTCTCGGATGATCTCCTTGAGCTTTGAGGCAGGGGAGCTATCCTCAATATCAATGATGTCAATATCTGGATCACATGAAAATCCTTCCTCAATCCTGGGCTGCTTGCCCCTCTCTGATACCTGTGCTGCTGTCGGAAGCGAGGCCCCTTCCACCTGGTGTGGAGATAACACTTGCGGTGCTGATGAAGAAGGCGAGACCCCTTCCACCTGTTCTGGAGAAAATACTCGCCGAGTTGATGCAAATAAGGCCCTGTGGCCTCTCTGATATGTGACCAATGGAGGGGAACTCACATGTCTGGGCTCAGGGATATCATACTGCTGTGAAGGTCCTCCCTCCTCATGAAAAACCTCGGGGGGTGGTGGCGCTGTGAAGAAATCTCGAGAGATGAAGTGCTCCCATAGAATACCCTGCTGGGCCAACTGATGCATGACCACAATCTGGATCAAAGCATAATGGTAGATGCTCCTGTGTTGCTGTGCTGGGCTCTTTCTCTGCACCAAGGGTACCATCCTCTCAATATTCCGGCACATGAAAAATGGTATGTTCATCATCCATACCCGTGTGAAATGCATCAACAAGCAGATATGATACGAATACACTCGTGAAAATCTGCCCTCACAGGTGAAATAGCGAATGATGAGTCTCATCAGGGGCGCATACTCATCCTTCAAGAATCTGAAAGGAAACACAGGAGTTATCTGCCTCATAAATACAGGTTTAATGTAGGGCTCAAAATGAAATCTGTCCAATAGTTAGCGCTTGTTCCACTCTTCTCCAACATTGGGTATCCCTGTTGCTTGAGCAACAATCTCAGGTGACAATGTAAAATCCACCCCTGCAAGATTCACTTGCCCGTTTTGTAGATGCAAAACAAACAAGCGGACCATTTCCCTATGATGTTGAATTTTAGAAATTCTCTCGCAAAATTCATAACATGATTGATGGCGGAAACATGTGACTGCAAGTGGACAAGCCTGTACATAGGTCAAAGAGGTGGGCTCCTCTCTCACATGGTGACCACTCTTTCCACCCCTGTGAGGCCTCCTTTGTACCTCAACCTCTGGTGTTGATTCACGGTCATCACTTTGCTCATAATCGGTTTTGGTTTCTGACATGGTTTCCAGAGCAAAGTGGGTGAAATGTACTGCTGCTTCTGCTCAAAAAACTGTTGTTTTAACTGCTGAAATGCTGCTTCAAGGGGACAAATAACACAAGGGAGATGTTAGGGAAGGGAGCCTTTTGAGGGAACTGAGGGAAAATATAAGTAAAAGGGAATTTAGGGAAGGAATCATGACATATACAACATCATACAATTATAATTTGCAGGGGTTTTATGGGAAGTAGGGTTTAGGGTCATGTTATTGAATTTTAGGGATAGGGATAGGGTTTTAGGGCTTTTGATATTTTTGCTAGGGAGATTAGGTGAAAATGACAAGGGATATGGTAATGAGATTGTGGGGAAAAATGAGGGTGAAAAAGGATGACCTTGAGCAGCAAAATCAAAAACCCCAGCCTTACTTGCACTTTGACATTTGTAAGAAAAATACACATGAACTTCTCATTTCAAAATGATGACATTTAAATGCTCATTCAAGCTTTAGCAAGTAATCTAATGGATGTTTGGAGCCCTACCTGCAACCTTGAAAAGATTTGGGGTCGATTTGAGGTTTGAAGGCAATTTTCTGTGTGTAAACCCCAACGCGTCGCACACGGTTGCTGATGGGTCGCGCACGCCCAATGCGTCGCGCCTGTGTATTTTTCCCATTGCGATGACTGCCCTGACGCGTCGCGCTTGCCCAACGGGTCGCGCACAGGTGCTGATGCGTCACACTCGGCCTCTCACAACAATTTCGCCCAGTTTTTCACTAAGTCGCCTTTCAGACTTGCTCTTGGAGTCTTGGAGGCAAATAATGATAAAATGGAGGGAGGGGGGCTTTTATAAACTTGATTTGAATTAATTTCCCCTCAAACCCACTTTCTAATGTTTATAACACGACACTTTTTCAAAATTTAAATGCTGCTGACTTATGGTTTCCTTTTTGTCCTGAAATTGGTCGAAATGATGCTTTTTCTTGAAAACTTTTGCAGAGGTAGCTTCTGAGGAGACTTGGCAAAGGGGACCAGGGCCGCATGCTGACTTCTGGAGAATTTGAATTTTTTTTACAAATTTCTACAAAAATGAGAAAATGACCTTGCCTTCAAAAATAAATTTTTTGAACTCAAGGTAAAAATTAGCTATACAATATGAAATTATCTGAAGTGATGCTTTGATGGACATCCTCTGGCCTGCTGGGCATTTATTGACCTTAAAAACATGACCTCAAAGACAAATTGGACTAAACCCTAGACTTAGGTCCTCCTTGACCTCATAACAAGACCAATGACCTTGTAAAGAATTTATTGACTGAAACAAACTTAATCTAACAGTGCCAAGAGGGGAATAAAAGACACAAGCTCCTCCATCAGGGTTATGACATGCCTAATGGAATGCAATAAGATGACACTGATGAGACACCTACTTATGCAAATGCAAAGAGCTTTGATCATTGATGGAGGGCTTCTAGACCGATTCTAACACACAACACTATATTCAGCAACATTGTTCGTTGTACAACCCAGGCACACCCCTTGAATATCTACTAACTCACCATGAGGATCGTATATAACCCATGCCGCAAACGACAAATTGCGAGTACTGCGAGAAGCACCATCAACGAAACCAACGTAAGGCGATCCAAACATCTGTTCAAGAAGCAAAAGACACAATAGGTGGCAATCATGCCGACATATCGAAATAAAAAACTAAATAAACACGCACACACAACACACTGCTGAAAGCATACGTATGTACAAAAAGAGAGAGTGCCTAGACTCATGCATAATATTTCTTGAGATAAAGCCCATTTCGGGGTCTATCCAGGGGATTACCTTCATAATCTATAAGCTCATAGGCACCTTTTTGTAAAACTCTTTTCACAATATAGGGCCCATGCCACATAGGCTCGAGTTTTCCTGCCCCCAGGTTATCGTTAGCTTGATCATAGAGCAGTACTAGATCTCCCTCAATGAAAGAGCGAGGGTTAACAGTGTTATCGAAGTGAGTTTTCACTCGCTTCTTCTGAGCTTCAATAGCTAGGGAGGCTAGACGATGAGTCTCATCCAGCCGTTCTAAGTAAAGAAGTCGCTCTTCTACCGGAGTAGTATCAGGGAGTAACTCAATGGCTATCTTCAATGAAGGAATCTCACACTCAATAGGAAGGGTCGCCTCCAGTCCGTAAACTAACTGAAAAGGAGTAAAACTGGTGGCGTCCTTCACGGAGGTACGGTAGGCCCACAAAGCGGAGAACAACATCAGATGCCAATTGGACTTATGCATGCCAATAGTTCTTTGAAGCATCGTGACCAAAACCTTGTTCACGGCTTCTACTTGACCGTTTTCGTGAGGATAGTACGGAGTCGAACTATCATTCCTAAGGCCCAACTGGGTTGTTAACTCGGTCATCATATGATTACGAAAATGTTTTCCGTGATCAGTGAAGATGGCTTGTGGTACTCCAAACTGCGAAATAACATGATTAAACAAGAACTGCGCCACGGTGTGACCGTCTTCTGACAATGTAGGCATTGCCTTGGCCCATTTCATGAAATAATCTACAGCAATGATGATGTACCCATGCCCCCCGACCGAGCGAGGGTTACAGGTCACATAATTGATGCCCCACTTGGCAAAGGGGCCGACGGTTACAACGGGGTGTAGCAGAGCAGGGGGTGCACGCATCTTCCATTGGTAAATCTGGCATTCATGACATGAACGAACAACAAGAATGCAATCCTTGAAAATGGAGGGCCAGAAATAGCCATCACGGAGGATTTTCTGTGCAGTGGCATATCCAGACATGTGACCACCACAAGCACAAGAGTGGCAGTCATTCAGAACTCTCTCTGCTTCTTCGAAGGTCAAGCATCGACGAAGAACATAATCAACACCGAGACGGTACACGGTGTCCCCAACGATGTGATATGGTTGGGCTTGATGTCGGATCCATCGACGAGCATCCTTAGAGGTCTCGGGACGGAAAGAGTACGTTTGCAAGTAAACAATAATTTCCGCGTACCAAGGATCAAGGGTGCTGATGAGAAAGAGAGTTTCGTCTGGAATGGAATCCTCTAACTGAGAGGCAGAAATAGAGGATGGCAAAGAACACAACAACTCGGTGAAGGCAGTGATTTCTTAGACTTGGCAACAGTAAATTCCAAGTCAAACTCTTGGAGGATGACTATCCACTTCGAGTATTTGCCCCCCAACAATTGTCGTGACAAAATATAGGTCATGGGGTTGCAATCGGAGATCACTGTCGTAGTACGCAACAAGATGTAGTGACGGAATCGCTGAACAACGCAAACAACAACGAGGGCCAACTTCTCGACATAAGCATATCGAGTTTCCGTATCTAACAAGTTGCGGCTAAGGTAGTAAATAACATGTTCGATGCCATCATCATCATCTTGTACTAGAACCATACCGATGGTGGTATCAGCAGCGGCCAAATACAACGTATAATCATGATGATAATTCGGGGGCCACAACAAAGGGGCGGAAACTAGAAGAGTTTTAAGATGTGCAAAAGACTCCTCAGCTATGGCATCCCATTGAAATGGGGTGTCACGCTTAAGTAACCGTGTGAAACCCTTTGCCACTTCGGCATAGTTCGGGATCAATCGTCGTAAGAAATTAGCTTTACCCTGCAGACTCTGCAGTTTCCGCAAAGAAGTAGGGGGAGGAAGATTCAAAATGGATTCGACTTTAAGGGGATCCAAGCAGATGCCCTCTCGGGAGACGATAAACCCGAGAAGTCGGCCAGATTCAACGCAGAAGACACATTGATGTGGGTTTAGTCGGATATTGTAGTGTTGACAGCGAAGAAAAATTTCATGGAGGTGTGATGGGTGGTCTTGGCGCTTAGCCGAATGAGCGGGAAGGTCATCCAGATAAGGCTGTACGATGTGCCAAATATCGTGAAAGGCGTAAGACATCGTACGTTGAAAAGTGGCACCGGCATTCTTGAGACCGAACGAGAGCTTTTTGTAAGCGAAAGTACCCCACGGACAGATAAAGGCCGTCTTGTGTTGATCAGCGGGCACGATATTAATCTGGTTGTAGCCAGAAAAGCCATCCATAAATGAATATATTTCACTGCCCGCACACTCATCAATGAGTTGGTCAATGAAAGGTGTGGGGTAGTTATCTTTCGGGTAGGCTCGGTTAATATCGCGGTAATCGACACAGACACGAATAGTACCCTGCTTTTATCCACACGGACAATGTTTGAGACCCAATCTGTGAGTGGGATAGGTTAAATAAAACCAGCTTTAAGAAGTTTTTCAACTTCTGCTTTGATAGCTGCGGCCTTACGGGGGTGCACAGGGCATAAACGCTGACGAACAGGTTTGGCTCCTGGATATGTAGGTATCTCATGCACTACAATGTTTGGATCAATGCCGGGCATCTCTTCATAAGACCATGCAAAGACGTCATGGAACTCGCGAAAAAGCGCTATGTAGATTTGAATCTCCTCAGGAGTGCAAGTGACTCCTATATAGATGTTCTCGACAATCCCTGGTTTAACAGAGATGTCGATAGGTTGGGTCTGCGTAATGTTCCCTAAATTCCCTTCAAATGATACTTGATAGATCTGAATGGGCGTCTGAAGAGGTTGTGAAGGGAGAAACGAGGAACGGTGGTGAAGATGGGACCACGGAGGTTCCTCGAGAGACATGGTCTCTATGATGGCTTCGTCGGAAGGAAATATTTCCTTTAATGGATCCGAGGAGGCACCTTCTCCAAGCCAGGGGGAATGGTCGTATGAGTCAAGAGCTCTGCTTAAAGAAGCGGGTTCAGCAGGAGGAGCCGATACAACAACGATTTCGATGTAGTTGAGCTCGGCGGGACTCAATGGCATCTCCTCACCCCACGATTCTATCTGGTCGATGGGGGGGAGGACCCAGGGATCAGAACAAACCGAAATCATACTGATAGAGGCGAAGTTGGGAGGTGGGAGGGAGAAAACATCCATGAGGGCGGGACCTTTGAAGAGTCTGGCTCCCACACTCTCAAAGGGAACAAAGGTATGTTCAACGAAAGGCACATTTCCTTCAGAAGAAGAAGCGAAGAAGGAGAGCTGGTCTACCGTGACAATTTTCCCTTGGTGAGGGAAACAGATGACACGGAAGAGGGATGAAGCCACGGCACGCATGGCATACGTCCAACTCCGGCCCAGAAGGAGGTTGTAAGTAAGATTTGCGTCAACAACCTCGACTTCTACTTCAACGGTTTTTCCTTCTAAAGTGATTGGCAATCATTGAAGAATACCATAGGGACGAGATTCTCTCCCATCGAAAGCTTCCAATTTCGTAGGAGACTGGCTCAGAGTCGGAGACCCGATCGCTTTCCAACAAGCAATAGACATGATGCAAGTTGATGCGCCCTCAGCAATAACTGTACGATGGATCGTTTTTGAATTGATGACGACTTGTATAAGAAAAGCGATCTGATGAGGCAGCCTTGGGACATTTTTCTCGAGATCAAAGGTAATCAGATCCGAATCTGCCGGGTCGATGCCACCGATGGCTGATAGCAGGGACTTCCTCTGAGGGGGGCAGCTCTGGAGAACTTCTAAGGCGGACATAGTCGACGGAGCTTGTGCTAAATCCTCAACTATGCTATAGTGCTGAGCAGCACGAGCATTTGGGTTGTAAGATGATCTCCTGAGTACTCCTTTGGGAGGGGGTTGGATGGTCGTCTTAGTACTTGGTCTCTCGATGTGGAGTGGACCAGAGCTAGATGAAGGAGCGCTTGAGGGAACCTCGGGCTCCTTCCCGGCGGACGACAGATACTCCTTTGTTCGAGACATTACATGAACAGGAATGGATCCAGCCATGAAGACTTGGGAACCAAAGGGAGAATACGATGGATCAGCCACCATTTGAGTTTGTTGAGAGGGGAAGGGTTCTTTAAGAATCGCAGGAATCCTAGGAGCGCATTTCAACAAACGACTAACCTCAGACCGCCTTGGGCAGTCCTTAGTGTAGTGCTCCTCCTCACAAATGAGACAAGGATATTTGGGTTTGCGCTTAGCTCCTTCCTCGGATGGAGGTTTGGAGGACTCCTGTTTAGGTTGTTCAGACTTATTTTTTCCTTTCCCCTTTTTCTTTCCTTTTGAGGCCTTACTCGCCATGGTGGACTGGACGACGTTGACCTCGGAAGTACTTCCGGAATTTGAACCACCCTGAGAAGTGTTTTCGTTAGAAGCATCTGACTTTTGCTTCCCAGGGTTCGAGGATGATTTTTTGGAGGCCAGATTCACAGAGCCAATAACTCCATCGACAGATGGCTTCGGCAGAGCCTTGGATGTACCGGGTCTCGGGGCATCAGGCAAATACTCATACAAAGTACCTGAATGAGAGTAAACTAAGTCAAGGTACTGAGCACGCGCGATAGCTTGCTCTTCAGTCACGCAAGCTCCCATAGCAATGTACCGTGCAATCTTAGGGACAAAGGAGGTCGTGAACCAATCGGTGAGGAGTTGATCAGGAATCCAAAACTTGATCAACCGGTGACGCCTTCTCCATTCATGTATATGATCAGAGATGTGTGTAGCCGTATCCTGCTTGAGAGACGTAAGGAGATGAGCCCTTGTCTCCTACCGAATGGGTAACTGAAAGTGAGTAAGGAATTCCATAGCCAATGAATTAAAGTCTTGAAAAGACGCACGAGTCAATTCAATGTACCATTTAGCGGCAAAGCTGGTGAGAGTCCTTTGGAATAAGCGAAGTCGAATTGAATCATCAAGCCATGAATTAGACGAACACCATAGGTGATAAGTCATTACACGGGCTTGAGGATCCTCTCCGGCTTTGCCGTTGAATTTGGGACAGTCGCCGGGTATTTTAGTTGGAATTGGTGGCCATTGTGGATTATGCAAAATAGGATCATTTTTCAACTTCGACACATCGGGCAGTTCCAACGTCGCTAGAAATGGTAGCTGCGGGTTGAAGGACATCTGCGGATATGAGGTAGGGCCAGAGTTCCATCCAGTCGCAGGTTGCCCCCATGGTCCTTGTCCGGACGGACCAGGCCCAAAAGGACCCTGTCCATAGGAACTTTGTCCATAAGGATTATACCCGTAACCATATGGTTGATATTGGTTCTGCCCCCCAGCACCCCATTGGTTACCATACTGCCCTGCAGGTTGCTAATAATTTTGATAAGGGTTGACCTGCGGTTGTTGGTAATTTTGATACGGGGCAAATTTATTTTGCCCCTGGGGTTGCTGGTATCCATACGGTTGCTGGGCTCCATATTAAGCCTAGGAACCAAGTGGCATCTGATAAGAAGGTTGGGATTGGTACCCACCTTGTGGCTGGAGACCAGCTTGATTCTGGGGTTGGTAACCGGGTTGAGGCTGTGAAGTAGGGACCATCTGCATGCCCGGTTGAGCCGCCCCAGAGAGATATCCTTGCGAAGACTGAGGTTGGGCCATTTGGCCGGAAGGTTGTCCTGGTTGGATCTGAGATGGACCTACTTGCCCAGAAGGTTGAGCTTGCTGGGTGTTTGGCCGTCCTTGCGTAACCGAAGGTTGTCCTTGTAGACCAGATGGCACGACAGCGGATTTGGCAGTATTTGATGTCAAATGATCAGGGGTCATAGCGACAAGGCAATGAGCAGATGAATGGTCAAATAGGATAACCCAAACCCACGGAGGTAAGTGTGAAGCAAGATGAGATGTCCCTACCCAGACACGAATGTAGACAAGTGCCATGTTCAAGAGCGACATACTGCCGATACGACGATGATTATGATTCCTTTATTCCCCCATCATTTCTGGCGAGTACCCCGGTTATTTTTGGATGGCAAGCTTGACGGGGATAGCATATGCTTGAGAGGTGTCATCACGACAAAACCCGATGTCATTAGATGGCTGCCACCATGCCTGAGTCCATTCATTGATCCTCTTTGCATGGCTGCGTCCATACCTGGGATCCAGTTTATATGTACTCTATTATGGATGGTTGCACCCATACCAGGTACATAATGTATTTGAGCTATCAGTTATACTACGTGCAGGTTCTTCTTGGTGGTGTTCCAGTTCGGCCAGTTCCGTAAAGCATTTCATCCCTCCCACTCTCTCGGGCTTCATGCTTTAGGGGGCATTTGTTACACAGTAATTTGTCACTGTCTTGCTGTCAGTCTCCCTACTGTGTCATGAGATCAAATTCATCATGCTCATGCTCTCTAATGTGTCCAAATGACCCACTTTGCCAAAGTTTCCTCTATCATCGCGACTGTTTTAAAAATAAACGCGCTGATGGGCGCTCCTAAACAGACTCAATGCGCTGCCAGCACGGAAGCACACGCCTTTCCCGCGCTGGTCGAATTTCATGTGACAGCGCGCTGATATGACTTTCCTTGTTATTCAGCAGCGATGCCAGCGCTCCAGTGCAGTTATGCACCCGCGATGATCTAGTTTGGGCGAATTTGTTCTAACAGCCAGCCTTCCAGATGACTCCAAACCTGGTTGTTGGCCTTGTAAATGTTGCCCTCCCTTCTCTGGCATGTTTGTTTCGTCATTTGAGCCACCTTCCTTGGAGATAAGCTCATCCTCACACCATTCATGGAGACTCCTTCTCCTATTTAAGCCTCCACCATTGCCATGAGCTGCTAGTTTCGAATTGATTGTGTTTAGAGAATTGCTGATAGTATTGTAAGCTTGATAGGCAGCTGGTGTGATAAGTGTGGGATTGTTATAGTGCTTAAGGAAGGTTGTGAAGTGTTTCCATCTTGTGTAAACTTGTGTGAGAGGGAGAGTTGTCTTGGGATATCTACTTTCAAGGGTGAATGCTTGAAGAACTTGCTGGCTGGACCCAACCAAAGGAGGATTTGACGTCAGAACTTGGTTGTATTCTCTTTTGTTTTATTAATAAGAATAGACGAATACCATTATGGTTCCACTCATGTGTCTTTGATTATGATGTTTGAGTTGTATCTTTTCTGACCGGTACATAGTTGCATTTCTCGGATTTTATGCTTGTATTTGTCTTGTCCTTTGCTTGTGCAGGTGTTTGTTCACAGAGATCGTGAGGATTGCGACCAGCTGAAGCGAAAGAACGGAAGTGAAAACCCTTCTACGAATATAAGCGTTGGATTCGAGGTAGGATCTCATCTTGGCCTTTATTTTGCAATTAGGAACCTGCATGTTAGCGTTGCTTGATTGTTGCTAGACCTCAGTTAGGCTAGAGGGATCACCTTTGTCCGCAGAGGGGATTTACCTACACAACAACCTACATTATCTTCTTATTCTGCTCTACTGCTTCATTGCACTGTAGGCCCAACTGCTCAATGTTGATGCACTGCTCGCTCATTACCTTTAGAGTGAGACTCTCCCAGGCCCTCAGTTTTGCAGTGTCTCTATCCTGTAAGAGGTAGAGCATCTCCTGAGAGAGTGCGACCATGTTTAATCCTACTGCTTTGAGACTGCTAACCATAGGCCTGTCTGCCTCATTTTCTATAGTGAGCGCCCCATCAGGTAGCAGTACCGTGTTGGTCACCCGTGTGCACAACATATCCTCAGTAGCAGAAGTGCCAATCGCGGGGCTGGTGGACACTGTGCCAGCCTGTGGAGTGCAAACCTGCAACTCCTATAGTTCTATTTGAAGAGCCCCCAATACTAGTTGCTCTTGTTCTTCAAATTGTTGAAGGGCCTCCGTAGTCACATCCCTCATCGTTTCTCTGATGTCATGTAAGTCCCCCTCAGGGAGGGTGATTGGGTCGAAGGAATCTTGGATGCCTTGGTTTTCTTTTGCAGCACTGCCTGCTCTAATAGTCACAGATGCTTGAGTTGGGTGGATGTCATCTGCAGGTTCGCACCACCTTGTTCTATCTTTGTTTCAACCTCAACACTGGGCGAAGGTGACTTCTATCCTTCACACTCTTCTTTCCCTGTTTTCTGTTGTTCTGCCACTTTCGCCGTGTCACGCGCTGCCTGGGCCTTAACCTCTACTTCCTCTTTCCT
The DNA here is from genome assembly GCA_000404065.3 of Pinus taeda. NCBI lineage: Eukaryota > Viridiplantae > Streptophyta > Pinopsida > Pinales > Pinaceae > Pinus > Pinus taeda. The sequence continues at coordinate 31,587 of APFE031071528.1, forward strand.
ACGCTTCTCTACCAGCTGCGCCATGTGAAGCTTTGTCTCTTCCTTCTTGCGCTGCATAGCAGACTTGTCTGTTTCCACCGCAGAGCTAGCTGGAGCATGCCACCCTGACAACCAAGACTCAAGGACTGCAAAAATGACATCGTCAGTCGCTAGGTATGGTAGGCTATGCCATGCCTTTGTAGGGTCTTTCAATGCCCTAATAAAAACATCGTGGAAATCTACTTTGAACTCTACAAATCTCTATAGACTAGCATATAATGTGGGTGACAATCACAGCTTGCAATTGATCCCCATCCGAATATTCATCTCCATTAATATCCAAAGTATATTTCTCTCCTTTATCTGTTGCATCCTTGGTTGCCCATAGAAAATCATACTTCACTGCTTCTAGAAGGTCTAGTGTGACTGAAGGGAACTCACTATCTTCGAGCATCTCCCATGTAACTAGTACTATTGACAATAGGAGCCACGCAGAGTGAAACATTTTACCTTGCTCCTATGCCTCATGATAGTTCGTAAGGAACTCACCACATAGATAGTTCACCCAGTTGAACTGGACTCCTTCCGCACATTAGGCCACTAGTGCAACCACAGGCATGGGCACCTCATCAACGTGTCAGTTTCGCATCACCTTCCCTTATAGGATTTGTGTTGCGACCTTGACTGCAGGGTTGTTAATGGTGGAGATGGTGTATCCTTGCTTCTTCTTCTCCAACTTAAACCTCTTATTCATTGCTTCCATGAGGGAAAACTTGCCACCTTTTCCATCAGAAATATTGGTTGGATCCTCCCCTGACTAAGGAAGCCATGTAATTTGGTGAATCAAATGGTCTGTGATGGGAATGAGCTCCTCCAGCCACAAGCACCCATCATGCACCAAGCAGAGTAGCTACTCGATGATGAAGACGGTCACCAGGGCACAGTGGTAATGCGACACCCAAAGCAGGTTTAGCAGCCTGAATTTCTCTACACCTCTGAGCCATGTCCACAGCTCCAATTTAATTGTTCTAGAAGTCTCATCAATCCTCTGGCACATTAGCTTCACAGTCAATAAATGTGGGAACTTCTCATGGTTTGTGAGTTCCTAGTCTTCAAACTTCAACACAGGAACCCGCCCCAAGTGCGATTCCTCAAAAACAATATCATCTGTGAGCAGTGGAGTTTGCAGAGAGCTCTTACTCTCATCTATGTCCTTCGATACCTTGGCTTGTCCCATGCACAGAGGAACATATTCTGGTAGCTTGGTAATAGGGTCTGCACCCTTGATTTCAACTTCCATTTCTTTGCCCTCTTCCTCCACTAGGATTTCTTCAGATTCCTCCTCGTCGGCCTCCAGATTAATGGCCTTCCCCTTTTCTTACAATGTGAGCTTGGTCCTTTATGGGTTTCGTGGTGAGACGCACACCAGGATCATAGCTTGGTTATCCTTCTTAGGTCTTGGTGATCGGGGTGATTTAGGGACCTCCATGATTATTCCTATACTCTCTAGGGCTTTTACTATCGCAATTTCCTGCACGATTTATTTAGCTGTCAATACTCATGTGTCCATGGATTCTATGGGTCCTAACATAGTGCTATTCCATAATTATTGCTAATTGCTCAAACAATGAATTCACTTTTAGTGTCTCGAATAGGTCTCGGTTCGTGTATACTTGAGCGCGCAACAACTCAGTTCTCAAAATGGAAAGTGTTGTTCACTGGAAAGCCACTTGTAATTTATAGTGCCTTTTGAATTTGAATTCAACCGTTCCCCCCACATTCGGCCCATTAATGCTAGATTGGTGACAAATTTTGAAGAATCTAGCCCATAAAGTTCACATTAAACGCATGACGCCTGCTCCATTTGGCCTCAAACCAATCACCAAATCATGAATAGTGACTTTAATGGTCACTTTCCGGCAGACTCGTGTGCTAGCACAGTTTTCACTGCACTATTATGGACCCTATGACACTTCGCTACTTCACGCAGTCCTGAAATTGTGTAGCTCTTAGGTAGTGTAGTTTATAGTACTGCTCCTCCTTTCAGCTACCTGGAGCACTAAGACTATGCTTCTATCTTCTATTCAGATGGCCAAGCCACCTGTGTATGGATTCAAATGACTGCCATTCACTTTTCCTGGGAAGGGATCTCCATTCAACTTAACCAGCTGGACCGCACCACCGTCGGTTATCTCCTTAATAACATAGGGCCCCAGCCAATGCATTCTGAATTTCCTTGGAAATTTATCAAATTTACTATCGCATAATAGCACCAAGTCATTCACCTTAAAGGTGCACAACTTAATATGTTGGTCATGCCATGTCCTTTCACACTGATTTTGGACCTGCTGGTGAAATCTAGCCAAAAATCTCTCTTCTTCTAGCTCACCCAACTGTGAAAGCCTATCTTTCAGGCTCCGTGATCCATCATACCTGTGAGCACTACTATGCACAGGCTAGGCACTATATATTCCATAGACATCACCACTTAAACCCCATATACCAACTTAAATGATGTCTGTCCTGTTAACTTCTTACACATTGTCCAATAAGCCCACAAGATTGTAGGTATTCGTAGGTCCGAATCACTTCGTTGAGCATTGCATACCTTGGTGAGTGCATTTTCAATCACTTTGTTGAAAACCTCCACTCTCCCATTAGCCTGCGCGTGATAAGGTGTGCTCTTTTGATGATACACCTGAAATTCCTTCATTAGTTCGTTGATCGTCTCATTTAGGAAGTGAATACCACGATCACTCATCAAGATCTTTGGACATCCAAATTTTGTCGATACATGCTCAAATAGAAACTTCACGGTAGTTGCGCCTATGCAATCCTTCATTGGTTCCGCTTCTAATTAACGAGTCAAGTACTCTGTCGCAGTGATAATGTACCGTGTGCCTATCTTTGGGGTTGAATAGCTCCTACAAAATCTATTGCCCATTTTTTGAAAGGTTTCAATGTCATTTGTGGACTCAAAGGTATTTTATCCCTCCACGATAGATTACCTATTCTTTTACATACGTCACTCACCTTGCAATATTCTTTTGATTCCTAATGAAGGGTTGGCCACCACAACCCTACACGTAGAATCTTCTATTAGGTTCCTATACCAATAGGTGTCATATTTCATGATTGACATTGATGAGCTCTAATATGTTCATACCTTTTGGCTGGTTGCAAAGGTTTTCCATATTGTCAAGAAATCAAAAAAATTAAAAAATATAAATAGGGTATGTCCTAAAAGAAAAATCAAAGGGAAAAAAGAATGAAATGGTCAAAAAAGTGAAAGAAATGAACCCCAAACAAAAGATCAGGAAAGTGTGCAAGTCCAAAATGCCACTACTATTCCATTTTTGCAGTAATCTGATGGTGCACAGCTAGTTGACTTATGCCACCATTGATGAATGGCCAAATAGCTCAATATTGTCCAGTTCATGGTTTGAATTTACTTGTTTTAGAGATAGAGAATAAGATCTATCCAAACTGTCCAGACTGTTCAAACTTGGCAGATAACTAGAATAGGTAGAGAAGCAAAGGAGCTCAATTGTTAAAACTAAGCCCTTGGATGTTATAAGGGTAGATCTAGATAGGATTTCAATAAAAAGAAAATTAGATGATGAGGGTTTGCCAGTTCAAATGCACCCATAGAAAAGAAGAAAAAATGTTAGGCAAAGTAGGTTGGGTAGGCAGTTTTGGTGTTGTATAATGAGACTTGTGATAAATTTTGTTTCTCAAGATGTTCATCTTACTATTATCATAAGTACCATGGCACATATCTGAATGCACATCAAACAAAGCATGACTAATTCCCCTTCACACTTTTCCCCCAAAACGTTTACTAATTTTCCCCAATGATATTGAGATCTTCTTGATATCACTAAGCCATTCTAAATATTCCTGCCTAAGTAAGAACCCTACTTTACTTAGGAAAATTGACAAAATTCCTCATAAAACCCATTTTTTTCATATTAAAGCCTAAGTTTATAGCTTAGTGCCGGTTCATCTTTATAAATCATATTAAAAATTAACCTTCATTATATAACTCCCATACTTTATTGCCCATCCCGTATTATGTATAAGATACAATAAAATATCCCAAAATATTACATATCCCGCCCTTGGTTGAAATATAACCATATCACTGTTTATCAAGAATTAATAAGTTTATCAGAAACCTATTAATAACCCTTATTACGCCATCCAAAGATTGATTAACCCCATGTTAATTAATAAACTTAACCACCCCGCAGACCAATAAAATTGCTCCCGATACATTTGAAAACTTAAATTATGATGTCGGGCTCACGCATTAACCCCTTTCCATCTCTATATAGTGCCCACCATCCGATCGGAACCCTCGCATTAGATGGCTCACAATCATATCGCACCCCGCTCTACCGCCGAACTTTACCACACAGGGGATTGGTGGTATCACCACCTGTACTAGGATGTGCGTCGAACCCCCCCCCCCCCCTCCCCCGCCCCCCCCCGATCCAAAAACCACTTTGGCCCACAAGCGGTGCAGGGGAAACCACTGATCAACCTCCCGCTAACCCTTCGCTGACATCACCTCCACATCACTACCCCATCACCATACACCCTTCTGCTAAATGACAAAACATCCCATCGTCATGACGTCATCCGACAATAAATGACAAAAACCCCGCCAAAGCCAAAATTTTGTTAAAACCACGGGAAAAATGTCATTTTCATTCATTTCTTCTGCGAACTATTTCCATGCAAACTATGTCTAGACAACTACTTAAACATCCAGTCCGCCACCCGGCCAAGAAAATCTCAACTTCCTGCTCTACAGCTCTTCAGCCAACCTATGAATTGCCCGGTTGCCTCCAAAAACAAGTATTTACCCCAATTCACTTCCCGAACCGGTAATTTCATTTTCTCCTCTATAAATTTTACCCAAAATAGCTAAATTCAAGTAAAATCAGTCCATAGCTCCCAGAGAAAGACACCCAAAACTGATGTTTTGCCCAGTGTTTCCATAGAAACTCGACCTCCAATTTGAAAAAACAAGAACCAAACATGGAAACTCCCGTAGCCCTGAATGTTGCACCCCTCAATGCACCTCATAAGGACCAAGATTAGTTACCCTTGGCTAATAGATATTTTCAAATTAAAGAGTTAACTGGCCTCATGAACCACCTCCAGTCATTTTGCAGAGTTAGTAATAGTCATCTCAGTAACTCTGACATCTATGGAATATGGGAATCCAATCTTCCTAGTTATTACCTTCCCTCAGTCAATGTCTTCCCAGATATTATCCACCATTGTTGTGCCAACTATGACCCTATCACCAAAGCAGTTATAACCCCATACCAAACTATCCTCTTTTACATAACTATTGAATCCATCAATGAGATGTTACAATTCAAACCCACTCAACCTCTGGCTCCTCTTTCCATGGGATGTTTGCTTGAGCAAGGCTCTTAGTTACCCAATTCAGAAATAACCTGTATTTCTCAAATGTTCATGAAACCATAGTGCCAACCCCAAAGCCCACCTCCATATTTGCATGTCTGGTTCACTGAAATAGGAAAACTCATAACTGACATGATATCCTTCATCTTAGGATTCAAAACCAGTGAGTTTGTTGATGAGACCACCTTAGTTCTGTTATCAATGTTTACTCTAGGATAGCCCCCTGCTATCAAGTATGACTATGCCACCTTTATTGCCAACAAAATCAATGAGCAATTCATAAATCTGGATAGAGAAGGAGTCTTCAAGTACACTTCATTCATCTACCACCTTCTGCTATATTATCAGCCAGGCATCTTTCCATTTCCCATTAGGAAATTGGATTCCAAAGGAGAGCGGAGGTCTGTGATCTTTTGGACCTCAGTCTTCCACAAAGTCCATGAATCCCCTTATACCTATTGTAAATTCATTGACCTGTTTATATATCCAACAACCATTCTATTGATAGGAGCTCCTCCTCCTAGACTCTCTACTGATATAAAGAAGATTTTACAGCTTTCCAGACAGTACAAGATAGGCGACTGGTACTTGTACCAGAATCACACTGATATTAGGATATATGGCTGTGAACTATGCCCCTATAAGCTACCCAAATATGTGCCTATGAGACTATTTGCACTGAAGTATTTTAGGTAGCTTATTAATGCAGATTTAACCCACTTCTGTAGTGCCAAGAAAAAAGCTCAGCTGAGAATAAGAAATCAGCTAGGCCCTTTTGTCATCAATAAAAGGGAGGCATGGGAAGATGTTGATAAAATATTAGGGGAACAACTTAAATTGAAGAAAAGATTTTGGTGGGTACCATATGACCCAAGTATCTTTATAAGTGACAAAAAAGTAAGAAACAGGCTGTCAGCTTATGTACACCATAGAATCCCTGAAATTGAATAGTTTTTTAATCAAGATGACTGGGTAGAGGGTACATTAGTAGAACAAATTAGTGAGCAAGAAAAGATGGAGAGGGCTATGAAAGATCTTGAAAAAACCCTTGACCTAGACTCTTTTGGACAAATATCCTTCAATCTACCTCAACAAACAGGAGTTGGTGCATCTTCTGTTGGAACTTCTCAGTGGCCTATACAAGAAGCTAGCACACCAGGTATAGGGATCTCTAAGGGCAAGGAAGTGGCAGACACAGAGAAACCAGCAATGACAGATCAGCAAGAGCAAGTGCCTCCAGACCAAAACAAGGCAGCTGAGATTCCCACATTATAGACCCCTCTAAATGAGGTGTTGAGCAATAAAAAGGTTTCTTTTTAACTCCTAATTACCTTCACATTAATTGTCAACCTAGGGACAACTTTTTATTCCAAGAGTGTACTCAGTCTGAGGTGGATATTTACTCAAGAGTAATGTTTTGTAGTATATTTCTTAAAATACAAAAGTAAATGAATGCTTGGAAAGAAATCTAACTACAAAAACATAAACTCAAATGCTTGGAAATCCAACTATTCACTCAGAAATCATCAATCGAGGATACAGTAGCAATAACTCATTCCTCTAGAGATTGATACAATTGAAATCAAACTAGGACAAGACAATCAATCTAAGAACAAGGAAGCAGTAACCAATATTCTCTACAGTTGACAGCCTTGCTGCACACCAAAGCAATCAATAAAGCAAATAGCAGAAAATGGAATAGCAATTAACAAATGGAACATCATCTACTTCTATAAATAGGATTGAACAGCAAAACTCTATCCTATGTAAATGAATGCAACAATAATTATAATCAACAAGAATTGAGTAATGGCCTTTGAATTGAATAGAAAAAAGAAATGGAACAGCAGATTATCAAAGATAAAGTATAGAAGAGTGGATTAAATCTAAATGTACAAGAACCCAAGTCAAGCACGCAATACACTTATCATTAAAAGGGACAATAATTTGGGCTTTGATACAATACGCATGAATCACAACTATAAAGTAACAACAATTGTAATGGAACAACAATCCCAAATAAACAACAGTCACAATTTAAGAATACATCATACAGTTGTACCGATTTAGGAACATACAGTGCGGTTAATCTGTAATCGAATGACAATCTGTAAGGAACAACAATGTTATATCAATTATCAAAAGGAACAGCAATATGATACAAAGTTAAAATTATAACATAACATTCCTGTTGCAGATAACGATAGTATCCAATCAAGTATATATAACAGCGCTGATATGTAAAACAATAAAGTGCGTCAGATTACTGAACAGAGTAAAAGAAAGAGATCAAACCACACATGAAGCATAAAGATATAATACAGCAGCAACGTAATCCACTAGTGGTTGGGCCCTTAGCCACTAGTGGATGTTGCTGGGCTACTTCAGATGAGAAGAATGAGCAGCGACTCCCAAATCATATATTAATCATCAAATTGTGAAATCATTACAACAACAAAAGCTTGAGAATTACAACATGCAACAATCCCTTCTTCTTCCTATCCTATCATGAATCCTTGCTTCTGAATCTCTAATTCAAATCATAATTCTGAATCCTTAAGTCTCCATCTCTAAATTCATCATCCCTCTCTAAATTAATCATCCCCCTCTCTGATCTCTGTTTTCATTTAAATAGAGAGAGTAGAGAGAAGTTACAATAGAGATAATTACAACATGATTCTATTAAAAAATTGGATTGTTTCCAACCAATTGATCAACAAGAAGATATATTTCCATCCATCTTTCAACAAGAGCAAGGCGAATTTGGTCTTGCAGTTGAGATTTGGAGGACGGCCACAACAACAAATATGAGAAAATCATGCTCAAAGAACCCTATGTTTCTCTCAGTACAAGTCGAATTTCAGCAAACTGTTCTTTAATAAAGTTAATTGAGTCCGTTCTGGACAAAACCGATGTTCCAGATTTTCCAAATTCTTCTTCATTTGCTCAGAATCTCAACTGCAAAACTGTCACTTCTTATTCCATCGAATTTCTGAGTTGGCAGATTTAATGGTCAAATCTTCAATCTAGAAATTATCTTGGAGGTTAAAAATGGTGAATAATTTTATAACCAATTTATTAATCTTTCATTAATAAAATCATTCATAATAATCAATTTATTAGAAATAAAGGAAGATAAATAATATTCATCCATAAGAGCATAAATCATTTATTAAATGATAAATTATAACAAATGATATAATAGATAAGAGTAAAAATGGATGAAATAAGTGTTACAAAGTGGTCGTATTCATGGCCCAACATGAGGAAAAAGGAAAAAAGAGAGACAGCGAAGACCCCACACCCATGAGTGGACCTACAAAATAGTTGGGTGCAAAGAGGCAAAGACTCAATCCTCACTCTGAAGAGGAAACCTTTGAAGAAACAATAGATAGTCTAAGAGGTGAAAGGATAGCCAGCGAACACACTTCCCCAGTAGTGGACACATCAACTAGCTCACACAGGCAGGAGCTAGAAAGGCAACATAGTGTAGAAGTTTCGTCCACTAGGGCACAAAGCGAACAGGCCTTTCACATAAAAAGGGCGTTCACAAAGATAAAGACTAGGAACATCCCACTAAGGGTACAACTTTACAACCAATATCTTAATATGGCCCCCACAAACCAACAAAGGTTGATGTCTGTCTATGACATTAAGGAGGGCAAGATGATCATGAGTTATTTCAAGCCCAAGGTACAACAACCACAATCAGCAGCTGACTACATCAGGACAAATTTGGAGGTCTTGGCCAAGGATATTCATCCTAAGGACCAGATCGAGCTGCACAAACAAACTGGAGAGATGGTCTACTCCACACTAGCTGATAAAGCTATGTTAGCTCATAGATTGCAAAACTCCTTGGAGAACACCTCTGCTCAATTAGATTTGGAGAAAGCCCCTTCTCTAGCCAAGGACAATAGGATCAAATCTCTGGAGGATATTATTGTTGAGCTGGGACATGATTCAAAGGATGCAAAGGGCATAAAGGCACTGATGAAGAAGAAAGAGGAAGATATTGTTGCCTTGAGAAAACAGCTGAAATTTCCTACTATGCATCCTCAGACATCAGAAGTTGTACAACAGAAGTTAGAGGAGGACATGATGGAACTACTCATGAAGATCAATGAAAGGTTAACTGATATTGAGCAGGCGTTCGAGACATCACTAAAAGAAAAGCAGGGAGAGTCAACCTCCGAGCCACCTGAAGTAACTCCTGCAGTCACAACTGCCCCTTCCACAGTTGTAACAACACTACCTCCCACTGTTCTAGCAGCCACAGCAGAAACAACAACAGCACCAGGCAGCAACACTTCCATGACCATAGAGGAATTAATAAAATCCATGGAGGAATTAAAACTCCAAGTATTCGAATTGAAAGAGGCCAAAGATAAATTGGCAAAATTAGAAATAAGTTATGACAAATCCAAGATGACTGTGGCAGAAAAGACAAGGGCGGTTAAGGCATTAGAGAACAAGGTGAGAGCATTAGAAAATGATCTCTCTTTGGATAAACATCTGGGAGAAATCAAGGGCATTTTGTGGGCCAACATCAATCAGTTCCTTAGTACTATGTGGAGATCTATTCAGGTTATTTATGAGCAGATTGACTTGATAGCAGTAGCCTAAGTAGAGTTACAAAAGACAAGAGCTTTATTGGGGCAGATGCCTGAACAAGTAAACAGGCTAATACATTTTTTGAACACCAAGACCAGTGAAGAGCTGGAGGCACTACAAATCAGAGACAAGACAGTCACCATTCTGCATGTCAAGAAAGTTCTAACCATGAGAATTCTGATGCAAAATTTGGAAAGGAGATTTCAAGACATGTAGGTGGAGATTAATTCTTTCACAGAAAGGTTTGCAGTTTTGCATAAAAAAGGTTTTCCAAGACTGTTGGAAAGTAATGAATGCCTGATGAGACATGTAGAGTACATGCACAGGTTGAACAAACATGCTGCTAATCAAGATAATGCATCATCGAGTACTTCAGCAAAGAGGGCACTCCCATCTGGCCAAACCCTTTATGACAAATTGGAGAATTTATTTAACATTGAGCATGAGGTGAAACATTTGTTCACCATCCCACCTAATTTCTTCAGGTACACAGAGACTGATGAGACTTTGAGAAAGCTATAGAGACATAAACTACCAGAACCAGAGTGGTGGCAAGATATGCTAGGAATCTTATGAACTTATCTTTGGTTTCTTTGGTATCTTTGGTAAGGTAAGGGTTTGGGTCATCTACCATAATGCGGAAAACAGAAAAGAGTAAAGGCCAGATGGATCAAGGCATGTTGAAAACATCCGACCAAAGGGAGCAGACAGCACAGACTATCAGTGAAAGACAGGTGTAAACCAACTTACAGAGCCTACCTCTAGCACATCTAACAAAGACGGAGTTGCCAAGCATAGCTTCATTTATTTCTTCTCTGTTTTCGAGACTACATGTCTCTGTCCTCTGTAAAAAACGATGAATCATCACTAGATATTATCTCTATGAGATATTTAGTGAGATATTTTGTATAAATACCCCCTTAAACGAAGTATTTGGGGTTGGTGAACCAATATTCAGACTTGGCTGTAATACTAAAATTTTGGGAATAAAAAGCTTTTTGGAATCAATTGTTGCTGGACTTACTGGATATGGAATTGAAGTAGATGGACTTGTCATAGAATTGTTGAATCAACTAGTGGACCAATAAGTCCCTTTATCTTCTGTTTTGTTATTTTCTAGTTTCATTATATCATCCGTGATCACAATCTAAATGGTAATGATAAAGATTAATTCAGAATTTGATTGACTGCACTCTGTGTTTCATTCATCATCATTCTCTATGTTTTCTTCAGGATTAGCATAAACAACGTAAATCTTAATTCCTCTTGTTTCCTAATACTATTATATTGATTATTTTCTAGGGAATTGTTAACTTCTCCTTAGTAGTAATCATCCACTTCCCTTCTCTGAATATGTTGAAGGATTCTTAACTGCCCTTCAACCATTTTAGGTCCATCCCATCCAATACAGATATTTTTTGCTCCCTATTTGACTACCTTGCTCTGTGAAACCATCCTTTGTTACGAAACCAAATCCAGAAAGCCCTCTTCATTGACTCCGTTAGCCCAATGGACTGAACTTCTTAGGTTTTCACCTCTGTTCTATTGAATCTCACCATCCAAAAATCAAACAAACCCCTGAACATCATAACTAGCCTAACATCTTTCAAAACTGAGTTAAATCATAAAGAGAGAGCTCTCTCTAGATGCAGATTGGCTAGAATCTGTCTAAAAGATTGGTCTGTGGTTACCTTAGCTGTATTCCCTTTCTTACAGCTTTTGGGAACAACCTGAGTGACAACATCATTAGTGACTCCACTGGGGACCGGAATAATTCATTTGTTACTACTATCTACTTTATAAGTTACAAACAGAGCCTGAAGTTAGCCAGGTAGCCTTTGAAATGCTTTTGCTTTGCAATAGTAAAAGTAAATGAATACTACTTTAGTCTATCTCTAGTCTAGCTTATAGATTGGGCAACTAGTTTCAAATATCTGTTCAGTCCCTTCCTTATAAGTCTTTAAGAAAAGTTCACAATTTTTATATCTGAAGTGTCTTAAGGAAACTGTTAAAGTTCTATTCATTAAACCTGTTTACACAAAAACTAAAAATGCATTTAGAAGCCTGGCTTCAGAAAGGATTCGTTACACCAAATCACATCCTGATCCAAACCCACCACTTGTGTTTGGGAATCCTAATCTGATTCCTAAAATCCTTAGAAGACAAGAAGGCCCAGAAAATTCTGCTATTTCTCAGCCTTTATCCAGATCAAAATCCTGTCCTGTGAGGTCAAATCACCTTGGAAACCAATCTTCTACTAACTATCTTTAAGATTCTTTATATGAGACCTTTTTTGAATCTGGATTAACCCATGTAGCTCAAGATCCAATATTCATTGAAAATTTGCAGCTTGGAGTTGTTACTCCACATCTTGATAGACATTTGCTAAACCCATTCAAATTGAGCTTACCTCTAAGAAAACACCAAGTTTTTCTATGATTACTACCCCTTCTCCAAGTTCACTATCAGTACCTCACTTGTCCCAACCCCAAGCTACCCCTGCCACTTTTCCATCCACTATTCATATTCCTGTTGTTGTCCCTACTGTACTAGTTGTCCCACATATCCCTGTTAACATGGAAAACAGATATGCTCCTCTGAACTTACCTGCCAATCCAGGGGCTATGCCCCAAGACTGTTAAAGAAACATCACTCCTTTTGATGGTACAGGTTCATATACAACTCAATAACATACTAAGAAAATGACAGATTATTTTGAAATATACGAAGTTGATAATGATGATGTTGGAATGAGAATTTTTGTTCAAAGCTTGACTAGCGATGTTAGAACATGGTTTAGAGCACTCCCTGCAAACGGTATAAATGGCCCACAAGCCCTTTATCAGATCTTCTTGAATAGATGGGAGAAAAAGAAAGATCCTCTCCACATCTTATCAGAATATGAAGGCTTGAAAAGAGGTCCTCAAGAAACTGTTCAAGATTACTGTACCGGGTTCAATAATATCTATAATGCTATTCCTCAAAACCTCAGACCTCCTCCAGATTTGGCCTTGATTAAATTCCCTGATGCTTTTGATTCTGATATGACATATCAACTTAGGGAAAGAGCTCCTAGAGACCTAGAAGAAATGCAGAGTGTAGCTATCAGCGTTGAGGCTAACCTGATTTCCAAACGAGCACAAGCTAGAGCTGAAAGGAGGATACCTTTAAAGGAAGAACCCTCTCCTTTTGAATAGAAATTAGATGCTATCATTAAAGGAATTGACAGGCTCAGAGATAGAGTAGAAACAATTGAGAGGAAATCCTCTTGGGATGGCCAACCAAGCAACACTAGAACAAATCCAAACTACAGAAAAAACCAAAACCCTCACATTGGAAAGTCTGGACCTGACCAAAACATTAGGCCCCCATTCCAAGAAATTTTTGCTGAAGCCTCAACCTCTGATCAAACACCTGAAGACACTCAAATTAACTTAATGGGTCTCAATTATGAACAACAAGTTTTCTTAACCCAAGAAGACCAAGAAGCTCACACCCTGGAAAAATTCCAAACACAGTCAGGTGAGTCATTTGATTTTAGGGAGGGATATGATACAGTTATATATAAGGTTTATAAGAAATACAATCTGAGGAGTAGGAGAATAGATGTCCCTAGGACCAATAAGAAGAAAGATGCCAAGCAGCCTAACAGAAGTAAAATCAATAAACCCCCTGCAGAAGTCCTTCCTGGAACAGATTTCAAACCAAAAGACCCAACAATTGATGATATATGAGATAACTACCCAACAGTCAGCCTTCCACTTCCATTCCTTCCAAAGGAAATGGGAAAGAACCCTTAGAAATTGATTTAAAAGCAACTTCAGCTCATGATACCACTCTTGAAAAGGACAAAAACACAGAAAATACAGCAGTAAAAGACAATCCCACTATCCAAAATACAAAAACTCAAATTGAAAAACCATTCAATATGGAGACTGCAATAGGAAAATTAAACATAGCCATTCTGTTATCAGAATTGGCTAAACATGATGTCTACGGAGCGCAAATTAGCAAATCACTACAAGTTTCTGTGAACAAATATTTAGTTAATCTCTTTGATAACCAGCCTGAATTAGTTTTTGGACCGGAGGTAAATGGAAAATCAACAGATGGAGGTGTCCCTCCTTTTTATGTAAGTCTGAATATACATGACAAAATACTCCATAATGCCATGTTTGATTCTGGCGCTTCTCACAACTTAATGCCCAAATCTGTAATGGAGAACTTGGAACTAGATGTTACCAGACCCTACAAAGACTTATTCTCTTTTGACTCAAGCCAGGTTAGGTGTCTGGGACTCATTAAAGATTTATGTGTATCCCTAGTTCAATACCTTGCTAAAACTATTCTAATGGACGTAGTGGTGGCTGATATTCCACCCAAATATGTCATGTTATTGTCTAGGTCTTGGGGAGAAAAACTTCAAGGATCATTGCAGTTGGATATGTCCTATGCTACTATTTCAGTATTTGGTCAACCAAAGAAGTTATACCGAGAAACTTTGATGAAATATGTAGTTAGTAGTCAAGAGAAACCCCATAATTTCCCCATCTACTCCATACACTCTGAGATGGACTCCTTCATTCTCTACAATGCCAAAATTGATCCTCCAATTGATGTTAAAGCTCTAGCAACTGAACAACAAGAGATTTCAAATGAAAACTCTACTACCCACATTCAAGAAATCTCTAAGCACAATGATACATCAGACAATCAAGAGAAACCAACTAAAACTAAAGCGATATATTTTCCCATAAAGCAGATTACTGGAACCCCTAACACAGACTATTAACATGAAACCCTTTGGTACTTAGAATTTGATGGTTCAGTTAACAAATTAGAAGTAGGAGCTGGGATTTGGGTATACAACCTGCAAAATGATCATGCGGAAGGTCATGCTTATAGGTTACACTTTAGATGCACCAATAATATGGCTGAATATGAAGCCCTGCTGCCAAGACTTAAATTGGTCAAAAGTTTAGGGGAAATTAGGATATTAGTTTTGGGAGACTCTAATTTAATCATTCAACAAATAAAAGGAAACTTCCTCACAATTGATTCTAGACTAAGAGCTTATAGAAGATCAGCCATTGACATCCTCAACACATTTCTTGAAACACAGCTTGCCAAAATTCCAAGGAAACATAATTTGCATGCTCACATCTTAGCAACATTTGCCATCACTTGTAAATCATTGTTTGAAGCTAATCATCAGTTCACAATTGAGATTAGACACAGGCCAGCCATACCTGATAATGTAAAAAACTGGCAGGTGTTTGATAATGATATTCAGATCAACAATTTTCTAACTCTAGAGGAAGAGTTTTCTAGCACAAATATAGACATAGATACTGCTAGCATGATTGATCAAAAGGATAAAATACAAACAGAGATTTCAGCAGAGAGTGCAAATCAAATGCTTCATCCATCTAAATTCACCAATAAAGAAATGCAAGATCTAAAAGGGATAGATATTGATGAGATCATTGAAGAAGAATCTGAAATTATTGATTTAAAAGATAATCATTTGCCCGAAGGATTGACTCCCTTGGAAGATTTCTTTGATTCTAATGATATCCCAAGGAATCCCAAAATGCAGCCTCTAAAATCAAAAATTAAAGCTTGTAACATAGGAACTGAGGAAAATCCTAAAATGATTAAATTGTCCAAAACTTTTCCCCCTGATAAAAAGCTTAAATATGTTGAACTGTTCAAAGAATTCCAAGATGTTTTTTCCTAGGGCTATGATGATCTCAAATCTTATGACACCTCTGTAATTCAACATACTATACCCCTCAAGGAAAATCATAAGCCATTCAAACAAAATCTCAGAAGAATTAACCTTGTACTGCTCCCCTTAATTGAAAAGGAAATCAAATGGATGTATGAGGCAGGAATAATTGCTTCTATCAAATTTTCAGAGTGGGTGTCTAATTTAGTACCCACTATGAAGAAAACAGGGGAAATCAGGTTGTGTGTTGAGTTAAGGAATTTGAATAAGGTTTCATTGAAAGACAATTACCCCTTTCCCAAGGTGGACCACATTTTACAAAGGGTAGTAGGTGCCTCTAGGATCTCACTGTTAGATGGATTCTTAGGTTTTAACCAGATTCTAGTCCATCCTGATGACCAAGATAACACTGCTTTTACAACACCATGGGGAACTTTCAAATACGTTAAGATGCCATTCAGACTTAAGAATGCTGGGGAAACCTTTCAACGAGTGATGGACATAGCTTTTGCAAAGGAGATCCACGATTTTTTGGTCATATATTTAGATGACCTTACTGCATCTTCTAATTCATATCAACAACATCTAGATCATTTGAGACAAGTGTTTTTAAAATGCAGAAAATATGGTATTTCCTTAAACCCTAAGAAATCACTGTTTGGTCTAGAGGAAGGAAAACTGTTAGGCCACATCATCTCCAAAGATGGCATCAGAATTGATCCTGATAGGATACAAGCCATTCTACAAGTACCTCACCCCAGAAATGTCAAAGAACTCCAAGCTTTCCTAGGAAAGATCAACTTTTTAAGAAGATTCATACCTAACCTGGCTGAATTAATCAGATTGTTGAAAAACATGTTAAAAAAGGATTCAAAGGTGAAATGGACAGTAGAAGCCAAACAAGCATTTGAAGAAATTAAAATGGCTTTGACTAAAACACCAATCCTTACAAGCCCAAAGTTTAATAGAGACTTCATGATATTTTTATTTGCATCAGAACACACCATTGCTATTGTTTTACTACAAAAGGATGACCAGGGATGTGAAAAACCCATAGCCTTCTTTAGTAAAGCACTTAGAGATGCATTGTTAAAATACCAAATCATGGAAAAACAGGCCTATTCACTTGTCAAAGCTATTAAAGACTTCATAGTTTATATATTGTACTCCCATGTGATAGCTTATGTACCAAGTGCTGTGGTCAAAGACATCCTCACTCAAGAGGGAATTGAAGGCAAATGGGGTAAATGGATAGCCAATATTCTGGAATATGATATTGAAATAAAACCCACAAAGCTTATAAAAGGACAAGGATTAGCTAAACTCATGATTGAAACAAACTTTCAAGCCCTTTATATCAATGAACTGGATAATGAACAAGAGATGGCGACTCCACAAATAAATCAGGCCTTCTTAGAATCACCTTGGTATGTTGATATAACTCATGTATTATTGAACCTGCAAGATCCTCCAAGATTATCCAGAACAAAGAAAAGATTTTCAAAAATGAAATCTTCAAAGTTTTGTATTTTAGATAATGCCTTACTTTGGAAAAATCATGAGGGTATTCTATTGAATTGCTTAATAAAAGATGAAGCTGACAAAGTGTTAAAAGAATTTCATGCAGGGGATTATGGTGGACATCTCTATTGGAAATCAACTGCAGATAAAATCCTAAGGGGTGGATTTTATTAGCCCACCCTGTTTGCTGATGTGAAGAAATTTGTCACTTCTTGCCACAAATGCCAAATTTTTGGAGGCAAGAGGAAACTTTTACCTTTGCCCCTTAAACCAATTTCCACAGAAAAGGATTTCCAACAATGGGGATTAGACTTCATTGGAGAGATCCATCCTCCCTCTTCTAGCTAGCATAATTGGTTCCTCACTACCACAAATTATTTCACTAAGTGGATAGAAGCCATTCCTACCAGACAAGCCAATGATACAGTGATTATTGGATTCCTAGAAACCAATATACTGTCCCAATTTGGCTGTCCTAAAAAAATCATCACTGACAATGCTGCTGCTTTCAAGTCCAAGAAAATGATAAATTTCTGTCATAAATATCATATCACTTTAGGCCATTCTGTAGCCTATTACCCTCAAGGTAATGGTTTGGCTGAATCTTCCAATAAAAGCCTGATAACCATTATTAAGAAAATGTTGGAAGAAAACAAGAAAAACTGGCAGAAGAAACTCACAAATGCACTATGGGCAGACATATTAACTATGAAGAGATCCATTGGAACAAGCCCCTATGAATTGGTTTATGGCATGGAGGCTATACTTCCTTCACCCTTAGGAGTCCCTGTGATGAAGTTGCTATAAGAAGTTTAGGTAGAACCCAATGACATTCAGAGAAGAATAACTCAGACTATTCATTTGCAGTAGACTAGAGAAGAAGTATATCAGAGATCTCAAGTGCTACAAGAAAAGATCAAGAAGATATTTGATAAGAGGACCAAGGTAGAGGATTTTTATATTGGAGACAAATTTTTAAAGTGGGATTGTAGAAGAGAAGACAAAGGAAAACACGGGAAGTTTGACTTCTTATGGAAGGGACCTTTTATCATCTAGGCTTTACAAAGGAATAATGCTTACTTTTTGAACTTGGATGGCACAGAAGCAGAAGAAGGCCTAGTTAATGGACGGATACTGAAACACTATTTTGATCCAACTATTTGAAAGCATTCTTGAATCATAATGTACATACTATATCCTCAATATTATTTCAGTTTGGAAGGGACAGCAAATTGCTGAAGTTGAATCCCGTAGAGAAGGCCCTAAGCTTCATAAGTTTGACTGTCATACATATTAATAAAGCAACCAGTAGAAGAAATTTCAGATCACAATCAAAGTTATGGAGAAGCTTGTCTGACCTGCTGTTCTTGACTTTCCACCAAGGAAAGCCATCCCCAAGTGGAGCCACTGTTAGGCTCATATACCAATAGGTGTCATATTTCATGATTGACATTGATGAGCTCTAATATGTTCATACCTTTTGGCTGGTTGCAAAGGTTTTCCATATTGTCAAGAAATCAAAAAATTTAAAAAATATAAAGAGGGTATGCCCTAAAAGAAAAATCAAAGGGAAAAAAGGATGAAATGGTAAAAAAAGTGAAAGAAATGAACCCCAAACAAAAGACCAGGAAAGTGTGCAAGTCCAAAATGCCACTACCATTCCATTTTTGCAGTAATCCGATGGTGTACAACTAGTTTACTTATGCCACCATTGATGAATGACCAAAAAACTCAATCTTGGCTAGTTCATGGTTTGAATTTACTTGTTTTAGAGATAGAGAATAAGATCTATCCAAACTGTTCAAACTTGGCAGATAACTAGAATAGGTAGAGAAGCAAAGGAGCTCAATTGTTAAACCTGAGCCCTTGGATGTTATAAGGGTAGATCTAGATAGGCTTGCAATAAAAAGAAAATTAGAGGATGAGGGTTTGCTAGTTCAAATGCACCCATAGAAAAGAAGAAAAAATGTTAGGCAAAGTAGGCTGGGTAGGCAGTTTTGGTGTTGCAGAATGAGACTTGTGATAAATTTTGTTTCTCAAGATGTTCATCTTACTATTATCATAAGTACCATGGCACATATCTGAATGCACATCAAACAAAGCATGACTAATTCCCCTTCACACTTTCCCCCAAAACGTTTACTAATTTTCCCCAATGATATTGAGATCTACTTGATATCACTAAGCCATTCATAAATATTCCTACCTAAGTAAGAATCCTACTTTACTTAGGAAAATTGACAAAATTCCTCATAAAACCCCTTTTTTCATCTTAAAGCCTAAGTTTATAGCTTAGCGCTAGTTCATCTTTATAAATCATATTGCCAATTAACCTTCATTATATAACTCCCATACTTTATTGCCCATCTCGTATTATGTATAAGATACAATAAAATATCCCAAAATATTAAATATCCCACCCTTGGTTGAAATATAACCATATCACTATTTATTAGGAATTAATAAGTATATCGGAAACCTATTAATAACCCTTATTAAGCCATCCAAAGATTGATTAACCCCATGTTAATTAATAAACTTTGCCACCCCACAAACCAATAAAATCGCTCCTGATACATTTGAAAACTTAGATTATGATGTTGGGCCCGTGCATTAACCCCTCACCATCTCCGTATAGCGTCCACCATATGATCGGCACCCTTACATCGGACTGCTCACAATCATATCATGCCCCCATCTGCTGCCAAACTTTACCACCAGGGGGATTCATGGTATCACCGCCTGTACTAGGATGCATGTCGACCGCCCGCGTTACTCGCGCCCCCCCCCGCTCCCCCCCCATCCAAAACCACTTTAGCCTATAAGCGGTGCAGGGGAAACCACTTACTGCCCTTCTGCTAACCCTTCGCTGACATCACCACCACGTCACTACCCCATCACCATCCACCCTTCTGCTAAATGACAAAACATCCCATCGTCATGACATCATTTGACAATAAATGACAAAAACCCTGCCAAAGCCAAAATTTTGTTAAAACCATGGGAAAAATGTCAATTTCATTCATTTCTTCTACGAACTACTTCCATGAAAACTACGTCCAAACAATTGCTCGAATGTCTAGTCCACCACCCAGCCAAGAAAATCTCAACTTCCTGCTCTGTAGCTCGTCAGCCAACCTCTGAATTCCCTGGTTGCCTCCAAAAACAGGTATTTACCCCAATTCACTTCCTGAACCAATAATTTCATTTTTTCCTCTGTAAATTTTACCCAAAAGAGCTAAATTCAAGTAAAATCAGTCCATTGCTCCTAGAGAAAGACACCCAGAACTTTTGTTTTGCCCAGTTTTTCCACAGAAACTTGACCTCTAGTTCAAAAAAACAAGAACCAAACATGGAAGCTCCAGTAGCTGTAAATGTTGCGCCCTTCAATGCACCTCATAAGGACTAGGATTGGTTACCTTTGGTGATAGAGATTTTCAAATTAAAGAGTTAACTGGCCTCATGAACCACCTCCAAGCATTTTGCAGAGTTAGGAATAGTCATCTCAGCAACTCTGACATCTATGGAATATGGGAATCCAATCTTCGTAGGTATTATCTTCCCTCAGTCAATGTCTTCCCAGATATTATCCACCATTGTTGTGCCAACTATGACCCTATTACCAAAGTAGTTATAACCCCATACCAAATTGTCCTCTTTTACATAACTGCTAAATCCATCAATGAGATGTTACAATTCAAACCCACTCAGCCTCTGGCTCCTCTTTCCATGGGATTTTTGCTTGAGCAAGGCTCTCAGTTGCCCAATTCAGGAATAACCCATATTGCTCAAATGTTCATGAAACAAGAGTGCTAGCCCCAAGGCCCACCTCCATATTTCCATGTCTAGTTCACTGAAATAGGAAAACTCATAATTGACATGATATCCTTCATCTTGGGATTCAAAACCAGTGAGTTTGTTGATGAGACCACCTTAGTTCTGCTGTCAATATTTACTCCAGGACGACCCCCTGCTGTCAAGTATGACTATGCCACCTTTATTGCCAACAAAATAAATGAGCAATTCATAAATCTAGACAGAGAATGAGTCTTCAAGTACGCTTCATTCATCTACCACCTTATGCTATATTATCAGCCAGACAACTTTCCATTTCCCATCAGGAAATTGGATTCCAAAGGAGAGCGGAGGTCTGTGATATTTTGGACCTCAGTCTTCCACAATGTCCATGAATCCCCTTATACCTATTGTGAATTCATTGACCTGTTTGTATATCCAACCACCACTCTATTGATAGGAGCTCCTCCTCCTGGGCTCTCTACTGATATAAAGAAGATTTTACAGCTTTCCAGATAGTACAGGATAGGCGACTAGTACTTGTACTAGAATCACACTGAGAGCTACCCAAATATGTGCCTATGAGACTATTTGCATTGTATTTCAGGCAGCTTATTAATGTAGATTTAACCCACTTCAACAATGCCAAGAAAAAGGTTCAACTGAGAATAAGAAATCAGCTAGGCCCTTTTGTCATCAATAAAATGGAGGCATGGGAAGACGCTAATAAAATATTAGGGGAACAACTTAAATTGAAGAAAAGCTTTTGGTGGGTACCACATGACCCAAGTAGCATTATGTTGAAGCCCCGAAAAGCAGGTCGACAACAAGGGGGATACCCACCCGGTCCGGACCTTGGTTGGCAGCTCCTTATCCATTTGGTATAGCAGGTCCGACTGGGGATAACGAGACCAGTTTCCCGATCTGAGGGTGTGTGTGTGTGTAGAGTTGAATAATGCTGATCTAAGAGTACTTTAAAGCTAATTTAATTCAGATTCTTAAACTAACTCTATGCTATTGTAATACAATGATAAACAACACATCTAATCTACGGTAACCTAGGATGTATATCTTCTATTATGCGATCTAAAAAGATTTCAAATGATAACTGGTAATAAAGATCATTCAGCTATCATAAGAATAGAAATTATTTAAGATAAACCACTTTACATAAGAAGTTAGGCAAAATAGTTATGAACATCATATTGCATAATAAGCTATTCATATGTCATACATAAATGAATGACTCCACCGTACAAAAGTGCCAAATGGTAACCCATACATTCATGCAATAACATATAAACAACTGAAAACTGTAAATCACTTAAATAATATAAGCAGAAATGGCCAAGAGATAAAAGTTTCATTTATGACTGATCTTACTCACAAACTTCAAGCAAAACCGATCTATCTCTACTTCTTCTAACATCTACTAAGAGTACAAAAGTGCAACATCAGTAGCAGACATAAAAATGCAAATAAAAATAAATCTCGATCCATCCATTCATCAAAACCTCCTCTAAGAGTGCAGAAGTGCATGTTCTGAGGACAAGTTTTTGACAAATCTCTAGACCCTTCTCTAAATGCACGAGAAGGGTTAAAATACTACTTCTTAATTCTAATAATAGTGTTTTTACAAAATTTTAGGATACGGTTTTCAAATGACCATCCTTTTTCTAATCTAATAAAAAGAAAAAACAAACTTCTAAAAATAAGCTACTTCTGAACTTGGTCCTTAAAACTGCAAGTGTTCATCATGGACTTGAGAAGAGTCGGTTGGCCGACTTCTACACTGAGCTGGGCTGCGAAAACAGAATCTATGAGAGATGTCACTACTTTCTCGGCTGAGTTTATGATGCATTTCACAATCATCCATTGACTGTGTGGCTTGACTAAGTATGCCCAGTAACACTCCCAATTCAACCTGTTCAATGCCTGGATCGCTTTTCCGTTCTCTTGCGCCTTCTGCTTCCATTCTGCCTCCAGTCGTGATTTATTTGGTAGGTACCCCGGGGTGGTTTCTGCGATCAAGTTGGCCCTGTGTAAATTCTCATTTACACAGTCGATATGAATGTTTGCCTGCGTGGCCGCTGTCTCTGTTGCTTATTCTGCTTACCTGATTTGATCGTCCCATTTGTTAAAGAGCAATTCCTTATGAATCTCGTTTATTCTGGGTGCATTTGGTCTTTTCCCGTCCTCTCCATCCTACCAAGCTAAGTATTCCGTCACTCGTCTATCAATCTGGTCATATTCACTTCGCAAGTCCACCACTTGATTGGTTTTTATTGCTTAGCTCGCAATAGTGACCCCACTGCAATATCTTACGTCCCAACTCTTCCTGTTGCTGCAGAAGTTGCTCATTTAAGCCAGTAGATTCAAAAACAAACTTGGCAAGCTTAGGCTCGTCTTTATGCATTTCTTGTAGAGTCTGAAACTGCTTTCCTTTTTCATCTAAACTTCTTTGATAGCTTAGCTGCATCTGCTGAAAGTCTTCCTGTAGCTTCTCGAGCTGTTTGGATGCTTCAATACTAGCATTGGCATGTTGTAGCTGTTGTTGTAGTAGCTATATTTGATTTTCTTGTTCTTTCAATAGTTGTTGAACTTCCGATGCCTTGTCAATAGTTGCAGAAGCATATGCTCCTGCGATCTGAGACAACTTCGTGAGATTTTTTGTCGGGTTGTTGTTGGGGTCTTTCCATAAGACGTCTAAATGTTCAGCATCCTGTGATAGTGTATTCTCTAGCTTTCTTTTCTTTCTTTGTCTCCTCACAACTGCTTTATGTTGGGGACTATAGAATACATCCAGTGGGGGAATTTCTTCTACACTAAGTAGAAGCTCAGAAGGTGGAGCGATATGACTGTGCTCTGTTTCTGTGACACTGCCAACTATGGTCGAAACCATTTCTTGCGTTACCTATGTATTGTCCAAAGGTGTTCTTGGGGCTTGCCCTTCAAGGCTGATCAGCTCGTTGAAGGTCTCCCATTCTTTGTCTAGCTCTGTTGTGACGAGTGGCGCTTTAATGACGGGAGGAGGGACATCTCTTGGCGGGGAGGCGATAACTTGCTGTCGCGACATTGCACTTGACTGAGCTGTATCTTTAGCTGTTTCTTCGCTTTTTTCTTGGTCACTTCCAGAATTTTTAGAACATTCAGGAATTCCTTGAGAAGCGTCAGATTTGGATTTGGAAGTACTAGAGTTTCCACTGAGGTTGACGCTAGGAGTCGGTTCTCTGGCAGGCAGTCGCAGCTACTCTAGGGGAACACTGGCCAGCCTTCTTTCCCTATATAACATGAATCTTTGGAGGTCGTCTGGAGACAACCTCGACTGAGATTCTCGCAAAACTTCCTAGAGTGATATTTTACCTTAAAACAAATCATCAAAAAAATCTTTCTTTCCGATGAATACTTTTATTTTGACGCTTGTAGTGAAATCATGGGCAACATTATTTAGGTCAAAAGGCCGAGCTGGGAATTTAAATAACTGTAGAGACGTCACATTCTCCACTTCGGCGAAAGCATGTCCTAAATCGAACAATGAGAATGCCCCACAAGCTATAGGAAACTGAGGCCATATGGCCTTCTTTTTTTCTTTTAGTTCTTTGGTCAAGCCGCCTTCTGAGCAGGTCTGATAAGCAATTTCCCGAGCCAAAAGTTTATTGGGGACATATAGAGGTAGGACATGTGGAGGTACAGTGATCCCAAAAACTCTTATATAAGTGAACCATTCTTCCCCTAACCATCTTGCGATGGGGATGATGTCTATTTTCACTTCGGGTGAGCACCTCGGGGGTTCTTCATCATACATCATTCTATATAGGGGTAAGATAAGCCCATGAAAAATCTGATAGAAGTGAGGGGCGAACTGGGAATCCCATAACACTTTATGATAAACATGAATAGGTGACGGGTCCTAGATAGTCCATTTCCAACCCATAGTGGGGAATTTAGACACATAGCAAATAGAATCCATAATATATGCAGACAGATAAAAAGGAGGATAGACCCTTTGAGATAAGGATCTCTTAGATCGGTAATTCATAACAGCAGTGTATAGATTATCAGAGAATATCTTGGCCCAATCCACGATATCAACATTTGTGGTAGCATCTATGAGTGGTAGCCATTCAGACGAAAATTTATTGATGTCCGGCATCCCAAATAGTCTACAAAGCATGGCCGCAGCAAAACAATACAGAGAGGTGAGGGAACCAGTGTTGTACATACCGTTTTTTTCCTTTCCTAGTGGCTCCTCTCTTCTGGTCCAATCTTTAGTGGTCTCTACCAGGTTTGGGTTCTCTGCTGCAAATTTCTTGACAAATGGTGCATTGTAGGTCATCTGAGGTTCAGGAAGATGATACATAAGCTTTAAGTCTTGCGCGGCGAATGATCCTATGAGCCCATGTCTCTGAACCTTGAATTGTCTGCCTTGTAACTCTGCATTGTCAAGTATCCACTTGATCATATCTGTGTACGGTAAAATTTTGGGTCTAGCTGCTATTCGGTGAAGAAATGAACATGCCAGCTCCTCTAAGGATGCCTCAGAAGAATTTTGTGAGCCCGCAGCAGTGTCAACCTTCATTGCTCTAGGATTCGCTTCCTCCAGCAACCTATACATGCCTTCCCATGTCGAAATTCCTGCGTCCCTGTTGCAGGCAGTGTCTGTATACAAAGGCGCCATCTCCTTCATCTTTTCCTTCGTCTCGAAGCCTTGAGCTTTATGTTTCTTTCCCATTTGCTCCTACGTTCGGCTTTGAATCGTTTTAGCTCTTCGTTCCTGCAAATTACGAGCGAAGTGGAAATGACTGATTAAGAAAGGTGATGGGAGAGTTTTAAATGCAACAGATATATCAAATATGCCACTTTACGTGAAGTAATTCTTTACAAAAGCACGCGTCTTCATCTCATTTAATAACTGACAACTAATCCATTTACTATTATTAAAAGCGCATGATTTCGGGTCATTATGGTAAGTGGCTTTTCTTTGAATGGTGCGCCTGAAGGATTCGTGATTAAATGATTCATGATTTGCTTACATAACATCGAAGATCGTGCCATCGCAAATCGCAAGATCGCAGATTGTACCAGCGCAGCAATCGAAACATCGCAGGTTGCAGAAGTTTAATGTTTGTCAAGTATTGCCAGTTTATTTCTGCGATATGCGATCTTGCGATCAACGTTATCACAGATCGGTAGATCTTGAAGTTTTTCCTTATGAGCATTACTTTACTGCGATGCGATGTTATGCTTAACACGGGGGTCTTGCGCATACCAATATCATGGGGGAATGAAGGCATTTCCTATCTTTTTTGCAACGCAATTTTTAAAGACCTTTACCTTATCGTAGACTTAGGTTAAAAATATATTCGAAAGACTTCTCTAAGCTTACGATGGTAACCTTATTTTGAAGAAAGGAAAACATGCATTTTCTTAAAAATTTAACGAAGGGTCCCCATTCATTTAGTATTTTGGACAACACTTAAATGAACAAGGGGGGGTGTTGCTGGCTACAACACTTTATAAGTGACAAAAAAGTAAGAAACAAGCTATCAACTTATGTACACCATAGAATCCCTGAAATTGAATAGTTTTCTAATCAAGATGACTAGGTAGAGGGTACATTACTAGAATAAATTAGTGAGCAAGAAAAGATGGAGAGGGCTATGAAAGACCTTGAAAAAAAACCTTGACCTAGACTCTTTTGGACAGGTATCCTTCAATCTACCTCAACAAACAGGAGTTGGTGCATCTTTTGCTGGAACTTCTCAGCAGCCTATACAAGAATCCAGCACACCAGGTACAGGGATCTCTAAGGGCAAGGAAGTGGCAGACACAAAGCAACCAGCAATGACAGATCAGCAAGAGCAAGTTCCTCCAGACCAAAACAAAGCAGCTGAGATTCCTACATTACAGACTCCTCTAAAAAAGGGAAAAGGCAAAAAGAGAGACAGAGAAGACCCCACACCCATGAGTGGACTTGCAGAACAGCCGGGTGCAAAGAAGAAAAGACTCAATCCTCACTTTGAAGAGGAAATCTTTGAAGAAACAATAGATAGTCTAAGAGGTGAAAATATAGCCAGCCAATAGACTTCCCCAATAGTGGACACATCAACTAGCTCACACAGGCAGGAGCTAGAAAGGCAGCATAGTGTGGAAGTTTGTTCCACTAGGCCACAAAGCAAATAGGCCTTTAACATAAAAAGGAAGTTCACGGAGATAAAGGCTAGAAATGACCCACTAAGGGTACAATTTTACAACCAATATCTTAATATGGCCCCCACAAACCAACAAATGTTGATGTTTGCCTATGACATTAAGGAGGGCAAGATGATCATGAGTTATTTCAAGCCCAAGGTACAACAACCACAATCAGCATCTGACTACATCAGGACAAATTTGGAGGTCTTGGCCAAGGATATTCATCCTAAGGACTAGATCGAGCTACACAAAGGAACTGGAGATATGGTCTACTCAACATTAGCTGATAAAGCTATGTTAGCTCATAGATTGCAAAACTCCTTGGAGAACACCTCTGCTCAACTAGATTTGGAGAAATCCTATTCTCTAGCCAAGGACAATAGGATCAAATCTCTGGAGGAGATTATCGTTGAGCTGGGACATGATCCAAAGGATGAAAAGGGCATAAAGGCACTGATGAAGAAGAAAGAGGAAGATATTGTTTCCTTGAGAAAACAGTTGAAATTTCCTCCTACTATGCATCCTCAGACAGAAGAAGTGGTACAGTAGAAGTCAGAGGAGGACATGATGGAATTGCTCATGAAGCTCAATGAAAGGTTAACTGATACTGAGTAGGCATTGGAGACAACACTAAAAGAAAATCAGGGAGAGTCAACCTCCCAGCCACCTGAAGTAATTCCTGCAGTCACAACTGCCCCTTCCACAGTTGTAACAGCACTACCTCCCATTGTTCCAGTAGCCACAGCAGAAACAACAACAGCACCAAGTAGCAGCACTACCATGACCATAGAGGAATTAATAAAAGCCATGGAGGAATTAAAACTCCAAGTATCAGAATTGAAAGAGGCCAAAGAGAAATTGGCAAAATTAGAAATAAGTTATGACAAATCCAAGATGACTGTGGCAGAAAAGACAAGGGAGGTTAAAGCATTAGAGAACAAGGTGAGGGGATTGTAAAAGGATCTCTCTTTGGATAATCATCTGGGAGAAATCAAGGGCATTTTGTGGGCCAACATCAATCAGTCCCTTAGTACTGTGTGGAGATCTATTCAGGTTATTTATGAGAAGATTGACTTGATAGCAGTAGCCCAAGTAGAGATACAAAGACAAGAGCTTTATCGGGGAAGATGCCTGAACAAGCAGACAGGCTAATACATTTTCTGAACACCAAGACCATTAAATAATTGGAGGGACTGCAAATCAAAGACAGGATAGGCACCATTTTGCATATCAAGAAAGTTCTAACCATGAGAACTCTGATGCAAAATTTGTAAAGGAGATGCTAGGACATGCAGGTGGAGATTGATTCTTTCACAGAAAGGTTTGTAGTTTCTTTAAAAAGGTTTTCCAACTCCATTGGGAAGTAATGAACGCCTGATGAGACATGTAGAGTACATGCACAAGTTGAACACCATGTTGTTGATCAAGTTAATGCATCATCAAGTACTTCAGGAGAGAGGGCACTCCCATCTGGCCAAGCCCTTTATGACAAATTGGAGAATTTATTTTACATTGAGCATGAGGTGAAACATTTGTTCACCATCCCACCTAATTTCTTCAGGTACACAGAGACTGATGAGACTTTGAGAAAGCTACAGAGACATAAACTACCAGAATAAGAGTGGTGGAAATATATGTTAGGAATATTATGAACTTATCTTTGTTATCTTTGGTATCTTTGGTAAAGTAAGATTTTGGGTCATCTACCATAATGCGGAAAACAAAAAAGAATAAAGGCCAGACAGATCAAGGTGTGTTGAAAACATCCAACCAAAGGGAGAAAACAGCGTAGACTATCAGTGAAAGACAGGTGTAAACGAACTTACAGAGCCTACCTCCAACACATCTAACAAAGATGGAGTTTCCAAGCACAGCTTCATTTATTTCTTCTCTATTTTTGAGACTACGTGTCTCTATCCTCCGTAAAAAATGATGAATCATCACTAGATATTATCTCTGTGAGATATTTTGTGAGATATTTCGTATAAATGCCCCCTTAAACGGAGTATTTGGGGTTGGTGAACCATTCTCAGACTTGGCTGTAATACTGAAATTTTGGGAATAAAAAGCTTTTTGGAATCAACTATTATTGGACTTATTGGATGTGGAATTGAAGCAGATGGACTTGTCACAGAATTCTTGAATCAACCAGTGGACCAATAAGTCCCTTTATCTTCTGTTTTGTTATTTTCTAGTTTCATTATATCATATGTGTTCACAATCTAAATGGTAATGATAAAGATTAATTTAGAATTTGCTTGACTTCACTCTCTATTTCATTCATCATCATTCTCTGTGTTTTCTTTAGAATTAGCATAAACAGTGTATCTCGTAATTGCTCCTGTTTCCTAATACTATTATATTGATTATTTGCTAGGGAATTGTTAACTGCTCCTTAGTAGTAATCATCCACTCCCCTTCTCTGAATATGTTGAAGGATTCTTAACTTCCCTTCAACCATTTTAGGTCCATCCCATCCAATGCAGATCTTTGTTTGCTTGCTATTTGACTACCTTTCTCTGTGAAACCATCCTTTCTTACAAAACAAAATCTAGAAAACCCTCTTCATTGACTCCATTAGCCCAATAGACTGAACTTCTCAGGTTTGCACCTCTGTTCTATTGAATCTGACCATCCAAAAATCAAACAAACCCCTGAACATCATAACTAGCCTAACATCTTTCAAAACAAAGTTAAATCATAAAGAGAGAGCCCTCTTTGGATGAATATTGGCTAGAATCTATGTCTAAAATATTGGTCTGTGGTTACCTCAGCCGTATTCCCTTTCGTACAACTTTTGGGAACAACCTGAGTGATAAAATCTTCTACGCAGTTTCTCTCCTTGCATAATGTCCTCCCATGATGCCCCCATGAGCATCTGTGAGGACGCTGCTTCATTCAAATTCAGGTACATACCTTCGCAGTATTTCATCATCCCCATTTTGTATAGATGCCCAACAATGACAAATAAGTCTACCACACACACCACTAATTCCTTCTTTTGCTGGACAGAGTATCCTTCTGGCACAGTTCCAGTTGTTAGGAAGTGTATTATATCCTCAAAATGTCCATCCATGAGACGCAAAGCAAAGAGCTATGCATCAAGTAATCCTTCCTCCAAATTAGTGGGTTCCTCCCCTGTCTCAATGCGCGATAGGTGGTATGTTCCCACGTTCAATCATCTAGGCTTCACAACAAATTCAAAATAGTATTCCTAGAACAATAAAATCCATCTGCAGATGCGCCCCCCAAACACAGGCTTATTGACCAGGTACTTGAGTGTGGAGTGATCCATATACATCTTAAAGTGACCTACTAGTAAGTAGTGCCGATACTTCTGGAGAGCATAAACCATTGCCAATCCTTCACGTTTAGTGGTGGAATAGTTCTTCTCTGATTTGGATAATCTGAAACTTGCGAATGCAATAGGGTGGTCCAAGCCTTCTCTGCAATCCTAAGTTAGTACTGCCCCAACGCTATACATGACGCGTCAACACGTACATGAAATTATTTCTTCCAGTTTGGGAAGACTGGAATTAGCGTGGTAAACATCTTCTCTTTCAATATATCCAAGCTTTGCTTACAATCATCATTCCAGTAGAACAAGACATCCTTCTTCAATAATGTTTCCATTGGTGCAGTGATTTGGGAATAAACTTTGATAAACTTTCTGTAATATCCCATATGTCCCAGAGTAGCACGTAGTTGTTTTACACTTCTCAATGCTTCCAAGTTCAGAATCATTGTGATATTTGTGGGGTCTACCATCAGCCCTTGTCTGGAAACCACATGCCCCAATAGGTTCCCAATAGGAACACAAAATAGACACTTCTTGAGGTTGATCATGATCTGGTATCTTCAACAGGTATCCAACATCAAGTGCAATGTCACTACATGGCACTTAACCAGTCCAAATACAGTCCAGTCATCAAAATAAACCTCCAGGAACTTATAGATAAATTCCTTGAATGTCACAACAACCACGCATGAAAAGATAGTAGGCGCATTCTTCAACCCAAATGACATTATAGTATATTGAAAGCAACCCCACTCAGTCGTGAAGGTTGTCTTGCTCCTATCCTCCAGTGTGATTTTGAGTTGGTGGTACCCAGAGAACCCATCAGTGAATGTGTATGCTTCCTAACCACCAACATTGTCCAACACTTCATCTGTGAATGGAGTTGGGAAAGGATCATGCACACAGGTGTCATTCAACTTTCTAAGATCCACGCATATCCTTATCTCATCCTTCTACTTCTTCTCTTGCACCACCATTGGGCTCACCGAATCAGACCCTTCCATAGGCTAAATGATGCCCACTGCTAGCATTTTGTCTAACTCTAAGCGAACCTTCTCCTTGTATTTCGGATTTAGGCAGTAAGGCCTCTGCTGAACTGGCTTCGCGTCAGGCTTTAGCATGATCTTCATCACTCCTAGGTCTCCGATTATATAATCCTTTCAAGTCCGTAAACTTGGTAGGGAATAAGTCCTAATATTCCTGGAGTAATTCAATGACCTTATCCACTGTCACGCCATCCTAGTAGTCTCCAATCTTCGTGAACTTGGGTTTTGCCTCTGTACCAATGTTCACTTGTCTAGTTTTCACTGGCCTAGTTATATCAGGGTTCTCAATTTGTGGTCCCCCAACCTCGCGATGGCCTTCTGTCTCTAGAATGTTAATCTTCCATGGATCTGGTGGCCTTCTATCTCTAGAATGTTAATCTTTTATAGATCCTCATCCTCTTCTTCAGTAGTTACATTATAACATTCTAGTGCGTGACTCAGCTGAGTAGCCCATTCAGGTTGCGTCAGGTTTAAAGGATCCTGTGGTATCCTAAAGATGGTTGCTTTCACCTCTTGTAGCGCTTTCTCAATACCATCAAACCCATCCTCAAAAATAAATGTCATCATGAATCATTTGTGCAATATATCCCATTCACCTATCCAATGGTGAAGCTTTGTTTCTACATACCAATTCATTGGGATAACATCAAGGGTATGATAGAATAGGTGAACCCACTCAGGCTGTGGCTTTTCTCCATAAGCCTATGTCCACTTGGCCAGATGTGTGTGTGGATCATTCTACCCATAATACTTGTTTGTCAGTTGCATCTTAGGCTTCCCAAATCATGTTCGCATCATTCTCCTACATTCACGCTAATCATCAAAACTTCCTTTGTGTGTACCCCACCATCTTGCGTGTGTAGCACAAAATGCCCAGACCAAGGCCTAGAAGCATTGCTTTTCTGGCACCTCCCTTTCAAATGCATCCAAAAAGGTATCTACCTCTCTCAAGCCATCATAAGTAGGAATATTTCTTACCTCTGATGACACACAGCACAATGACTGGGTCACCATGTTGCAATTCAACATAGTTACTTTGTGTAACCGATTCTTCTAGTGTTCTACTTCTTCGTCGAAGTCTGAAGTGAAGGAACTCTTGCACTCCCATGTAATCTGCCCATCCATGGTGGGATTCACCCAGTCTTGGTCTCACGCTATTATCTTATAAATGCAATCTAGATCATCATCACTCTCATAGTCGCGGACCAGCTTCGTGTAGTGCAATTCTTCAGCAGGATCTAGGGGTATTATTACGCGCAGTGACTTCTTCTCGAAGATAATTTTTCGATTCCTTAGATCGATTACCCCGTTCATATCAATAGCCCAGTCAATTCCCAAGAGCACGGGTAAGGATTATTGTTATCAACAATCTCTATTACTTCAAAATTTTCCAACACGCTCACTCCATCAGTATCTATGGTCACTCCCTGCAGCCACCCCATGGGTATTACTTTTTGCTAGTTCACCATCCTTAGTTGAATCGGAGACCATTGTAGTGCAGGTCTCCTTATTCACTCCCATGTTTGTTTTGGTAGAACATTTTCATCTAATCCCAAATCCAGAATGACTTGATCCATTTCATATTCTTCGATCTGCACGGTGAGTCTCATTTCACGTCTCGTCTTTATCTTATGCTTTCTGATCTTGTGGACTACGCACAGTTCACCTAACGTGGTCCCATCACATCTATTGTTAAGTTCCTATAACCATTTCACAACCTTACTGTACCGCAATAACTTCACATATGTTTCAAGGAAAGTTGTCAGCATAGAAGAGTCCATCTTCGGCTCTAGTTTATCTTTGATTCTTGAAGAGGAGGCCTTAGCGAAGCTCTTCATAGCTTCGATGAAGGTTTCCCTAGTGTGCTCCAAATCGAGCTCGACCTCTTTCGTCGAGACTTTGAGAACCCATGTACTCTCTTTTGGTTGTTTCCCCTTGTTATCTCCCATCGCGATTCCACTTTAGAGCATGATATTTACATTCAGGTCTTCCTCACACGACTCGGACCTCATCATTTGTAGGTTCTGAGTTGGGGGAGGTGGTAGCACTCCTTTGTCATGTATCCCAACTATCAGTGTAGGACAATATTATGTTTCATGATCAAACAACGTGCAATACTTCCACGATGGGTGCAATGGATTAGTGGAATCACGGGCATAGTGTCCTGGCCCTTCGCAATTGTAGCAAGTCAACTGTCCAAGACCTCTAACAGGTCCCCCTCCAACTTGTCCTCATCCACACCCTTAAAATCCTTTCCACTCCATCCTTGAATTCTGGTCAAGGGGCTACATTTTGGCCTGAACCCTGTAGGTGGGAGTTATGTCCGTCATCATAGCTCCTGCAAGTACTCTCATCATGTTTGACCGATCTACAAAAGTTGTAGAACAACTATTGCGGAGTTTGCGTATGCTTCTGTAACAAGTGGCAGTTATCCGTGGCATGTTTTCCAGCTATTTGATAGATAGCGCACCACAAAGAAGGTGCCATGCTAGGTCCGGCTTGAGCTTCTAGCCTTAAGGGCATCAGTCCTCCTCCTACAAGGTAATTTGTAAAGACCGAGAAACGATCTTTGTCATGACCTTGACTCTTCTATTTCACGCACCATACTTCTTCGTGTACCTCTAGACGAACTGTCCTATCCTGCTTCAAGCTTTGCATCTCAGGGCACAGATTCTTCAGCTGTACGTGGATCTACTGAACTCCTAAATTAGGATCTTGCATCGAAGTCTCATGTAGTCTCATGGAAATCTCTAGGTCCTCTGCTTGAGTTGTTATCTTCTGCTACGGTAGTGCACTCCTTAAACATGGTAGTAGCGAAGCCACAAACCACTCACGATGCTGTCCATCTATCAAATTCATGTTGGCTTCACGGATCGTACATTTTAGCCTCTAATCTAGTTCCCAAGGCATCTCACTTGGTAGTATTGTGATCTCTTTGAATCCCACAATCGGCTGTGCTTTGGATTTAGGCTTGTTAA
Organism: Pinus taeda; assembly: GCA_000404065.3. Classification (NCBI taxonomy): domain Eukaryota; kingdom Viridiplantae; phylum Streptophyta; class Pinopsida; order Pinales; family Pinaceae; genus Pinus; species Pinus taeda. The sequence goes on from APFE031071528.1 coordinate 66,186, forward strand.
ATTACCTATTCAGTGCTGCTTGGATGTCCACTACTCTAGTATTCGGGTTTTCGCTAGAGTACTTAATATACCAGGTTAGCACATGATCTTACAGAGCACTAACCAGTGTTTCCTTCTTTATGTTATCATATGTAACAACTTGAGCTTCCCATACAACCCTCACAATGAACTAGAATTGGTCTAGGTACTCATTTCCCATGCCTTTAAACAAAGGAAACTTCACTTCATTTTCCATACTGAATTGCGGTGGTGATGGTGGTGGTACAGGTGAAGTTGGAGGTGATGGCGGTGAAGATAGAGGTGGTGTGGGTGGAGGTGGTATTTGCTGAAATCTTTATCATATCAATTGAATAGCACTTCATGGAAAGACCTTCGCTATCCCTTCTTCATCCATTCACGGTGGTGAAATCAAGGGGCTATACACCAGACCCTTATTTCTTTCGTTTCTATAACTTTTTCCACTTCGCTTAGTACCAAACATCAAGGTAACTGCATAACCCATTGTTCGCAAAACAACATTTTAATCCAAGCATTCAGATATTTTACGTACTTACCTCAAGGTCCTTTGAAAAAGCATCACTCTGCCTCACTGTAGCTAACTGAGGTGTCGATCGTGAACTAAGTAACAAATCCTCCTATAATGCGATCAAGCCAATGATTGACGGTGCACACGATCTTATCCTCTGATGCTTCCAACCTTCGTACTAGCTCTGGGGTCCACACAATAGGACCATCAAGTTTCCACCTTCCTTGGCTATCTGCTAGCTTTGCAACCCACTCGTATAGCTTAGTAGGGAAATAAGTGAAAAATATTTCATCGATCTCCATACATATGTATTAGTCCAACCACTATTCTTTTGACAGTTGTGGGTTTCTGTTCTCCTACGCCACAAACTCGTGAATCCTTCTATCCAACCAGCCTTCAATTTCTTTCTTAGTTGGATTCCAGTGATACAACATCACACATCTCTCATGCAGATCCTTGTCTTGGCAATGGAACCATTTTTTTGCATGTGGGGGCTTGACCCAGGTTCAACATTAGTTAGCCAAACAAATCCCTACACTACTAACCCTTTCGGCATCAGCCCGTGGAGTGCGGATTGAAGTCTCACCCAAAGTAGTATGGGGGGATGCTGGAACCAAGTTTCTGCACCCTTGAGATGGATGTGATGTCAGTTTATTCCAACTATACCTGCCTTTGTGTAGGTTTCTTACCCCTATGTTCTACCCTTCAGTACCTTTGTGAAATGTTACAATCAGCTACCGCGCAGCCCTAACTAGGGGGTGATATGCTTTCGTGCTGCCAGGGTAGCGAACTGTGATATTTCCCAAACTACGTTAAGTATCTTATTTATCTTATTAATAGATCTAAGTTAGCTTCACATAAATAGATTTTATTACTTGTGTTCACTTAACCAATACAATTATACACATTCATGCATTATATAAGCATTAGGAGTGGAATTCATACCCAATATAACAGATGCATAAACAGGAAATAAAGATGCAGAAATCATAGAATACTTCTCTTTATTGATACTTACAGATGATTATAGATTTGACTCACCCTACACACTTAGCTACAGGGTTCTGTGCACTCAGTTGTGGACTTCTAGGCCTTTGCACACTTAGCTACAAAGCCTCTACCTACGTTACGACTCAAAACTTAGAATTCTACTCAGAGCTATCTCTCATACATCATTCCATCATTGATTCCTTTATCTTTCTTCCATTTCTTAACTACTTAGAGCTTCACTCTAGTTATACAATCCCATGCTCCACAGACCACGGGTAGATCGTTTACAACCGACATTACATTATCAAAATAAGGGTGGACAACCCTATGACTCTTCAACATCTACATGCTCCGTAAACACAAAATGCAGAGTCTTTACATTAGGATTACAAAAATTGGACCAAAATATGGGCTTTAAGCCCAAAAACTACCCTTGGGGGATCTTCCGCCCAACACGGTGATAATGTACCTTGCTTCTGTCTTCTTCCCTTGGGGTTGAATGGGTACCACAAAATCTATCGCCCATTTCTCAAAGGGTTGTAACGTAATCTGTAGATTTAGATGTAGCTTGTCCCTCCATGATGGCCTACCAGTCTTTTGACACACATCACATGCTTTGCAGTAAGATTTTGAATCCTAATGGAGGGTTGGCCAGCACAAGCCTGCACGTAGAATATTCTACGTATTCACTCTCCTTGTATAATGTTTGCCCGCGGTGGCCCCATGAGCATCTACGAGGATACTACTCCTTTCAAACTCCGGTACATATCGTTGCAACATCTTGCTAGACCCCATTTTTTGCAGATACCTAGAAATGATAGAAAAATCTATCACGCGCACCACTAACTACTTCTTCTACTGGAAAGTGTATCCTTCCGGGGTAATTCCTATCATTAGGAAGTTTATGATATCTTCAAAATGACCGTCCACGACAGGAAATCCCTCCTCCAAATTAGTGTGCTCTTCCCCTATTTTGATGTGTGACAGATGGTCTGGTCCCACGTCCAGTTATCCAGGATTCACAATAACTTCAAAATCATACTCTTAGAATAATAACAACCACCTGCAGATTCTCCCCCACAACATAGTTTTATTGACCAGGTATTTTAGTGTGGAATGATCTGTATACATCTTAAAATGGCCACCCAGCAAGTATTGTCTAAACTTTTGGAGCATGTATACCATGGCTAACCCTTCGTGCTTGGTGGTGGAATAGTTCTTCTCCATCTTGGATAACCTTCTTCTTGTGAATGCTATAGGATGGTCCAAGTCTCCTCCACCAACCTGTGTCAGTACTGCTCCCAACAATATACATGACGCGTCGACATGTACATAAAACTCCTTCCAATCCGAGAAGACTAAAATTGACGCAGTGACCATATTTTCCTTCAATACATCCAATCTTTTCTTACAGTCCTTGTTCTAGTAGAATGTGACTTCCTTTTTCAACAACTTCTCCATAGGCGCAGTGATTTGGGCATAGCCCTTGATAAAATTTCTATAATATATGGTATGTCCTAGGGTAGTGTAGAGCTGTTTCACACTCCTCGGTGCTTCTAAGTTAAGTATCACTACGATCTTCATGGGATCTACCATTAGACCTTGTCTACAAACCACATGACCCAACAAGGTCCCAAAAGGAACACAAAATAGGCACTTCTTCAGATTGAGTGTGATCTGGTATCTTTGACAGGTATGTAGCATCAGGCACAAGCTTGCCACATGATGCTTCACTAGCCCAAACATAGTCCAATCATCAAAGTATACTTCCAAAAAATTGTGAATAAATTCCTTCAATGCATCAATGACTATGGGAGAGAAAATTGCAGGCACATTCTTCAATCTGAAAGGCATTACAGTGTATTGAAAACACCCCCACTCAGTTGTGAAGGTTATCTTGCTCCTATCCTCTGACGTGATTTTGATTTGATGGTACCCAGAGGACCCATTAGCTATGGAATATGCTTCCTGGCCACCTACATTGTCCAACAATTCATTAGTGAACAGAGTCGGGAAAGGATCGTGTACACAAGAATCATTCAACTTCCTGAGATCCAAACATATCCTTATTTCATCCTTCCACTTCTTTTCCTGTACCACCATTGGGCTTACGCAATCATATTCTTCTACAGGCTCAATGATGCCTGCTGTGAGAATTTTTTCCAGCTCTAAGTGGACCTTCTCCTTATACTTCATATTGAGATGGTAAGGTCTTTGCTTAACCGACTTTGCATCAGGCTTCAACGTGATGTTCATAACACCGAGGTCCCCGATTATCCCTTTTAGATCTGTAAACTTGGTAGGGAAAAAATCCCAATATTCATGGAGGAATTCAATGACTTTATCCACCATCGCATCATCCTAGTAATCTCGAATATTCGTGATTTGGGGATCACCTCTATACCAATATTCGCTTGTTTCGTGATTTCTTTCACAGATCATCCTTCCCATCATATTTGTTTGGCATTCGTACCTTCGTCTTCCCAAATCATGTTCTCATCATCCTTCTACATTCATGCCAATCCTCAAAGCTATTGTTGTGTGTACCCCACCACCTTGCAGGCGTAGTACGCAGTGCCTAGTCCAAAGCCTAGAAGCACTGCTTTTCTAGTACCTCCCTCTCAATTGCATCCAAAAATATATCTACATTATTCAGGCCATGATAAGTGGGATGATATCTTACCTCTAACAACACACAATGTAGCGACCGAGTCATCATGTTACACCTTAGCGTGGTTACTTCATGTAATCGATTATGCCAGCACTCTAATTCTTCATCAAAGTCTGATGTGCAGGAACTCTTGCAATCCCATGTAATTTGTCCATATGCTATTGGATTCATCCAATCTTGGTCTCACGTTGTTATCTTATAAATACAGTCTAGATTGTCATCACTCTCATAATCACGAACTGGTTCAGTATAGCGTGATCCTTCTACATGATCTAGTGATATTATTATGTGGAGCGATTTCTTTTCAAATATCATCTTTTGCTTCTTTACTTTGATTACCCCATTCATATCAGTAGCCCAATCAACGCAAGGAGCACAGGGTAGGGGTTGATTTCATCCAAAATTTCTATTATTTTGATGTCAGCCAGTGTGCTCACGCCCTCAATATCTATAGTCACCCCTTGCAGCCACCACATGAGGATAATCTTCTGCTGATTTTCCATCCTTAATCAAATCAGAGATCACTATAGTGTTGGTCTTCCCATCCGTTCCCAAGTCTATTTCGGTAGGATGTTCGCATCTCATCCGAGATCCAAAATAACCTGATCCATTTCATATTGTCGTATTTGCATGTTCAGTCTCATCTCTTGTCCTATACTTGTTTTATGCTTACCAATCTTTCATACCACATGCGGTTCAACCGGAGTGTTCCCGACACATCTATTTATAATCTCCTATAATCCCTTCACAGCCTTGCTATCGCACAACAACTTCATGTAGGTTTCCCGAAAGGTCGTAAGCAAAGAAAGGTCCATTTCCTAATTAGTCTTATCCTTTCTCCCTAAGGTGGAGGCCTCATCGAAGCTCTTCTTCGCTTCCATGAACATTTCACATGCATGCTCCAAATCAAATTCAGCCTCCTTCGTCAGAGATTTGCAAACCCATGCATTATCTTCTGGTTGTTTCCCCTTATCATCTCCTGTTGCAATTCCACTTCGGAGTACTATGTTCACATTTGGATCCTATTCACAAGGCTCAGACCTCATCATCTGCAGGTTCTGAGTCAGTTGAGGTGGTAGTGCCTTTTTGTCGCATATCCTTGCTATCAGCGTAGGACAGTCCTCCATTTCATGGTTAAACAAGGTGCAATATTTGCATGATGGATGTGTTGGGTTAGTGCAATTGTAGGCATAGTGTCTTGGTCCTTCACAATTGTAGAAGATTAGCTTTCCCTGACCTTTGCCTAGTCCCCCTTCGCCTCGGCCTCGTCCGCACCTCTGAAATCATGTTTGAGCCATCCTTGCACTTTGGTCAGGGGCCCACATTTCTGCCTGAACCCTATAGGTGGATGTTATATCCATCATCAATTCATAGCTTTTGTAGTTGCACTCATCATGCCCTACCGAACTACAAAAGTTGCAAAATAGTTTTTGTGGTGTTTATACAAATTTCTACAGCAAATGATAGTTATATGTCATATGTTTTCCTACTACTTGACATATAGCACACCACAATGCAGGCCCCACACTTGGTCATGCTTGAACTTCTAGCCTCAAAGGCATCGGTCCTACTCCTGTAATATAGTTCGCAAAGACCAATAATGGTCTTTTCCATGCCCTTGACCCTTTTACTTCATGCACCATACCTCTTTGTGCAACTTCGGTCGAACTTTCTTGTCCTACTTCAAGCTCTGCATTTCAATGCAAAGATTTTGCAACTACGCATGAATCTGTTGAACCCCTAGATTCAGACCCTACATTAGTGTTTCATGCAGTCTCATATCCAAGGCCTCTGCCTAAGTTGTTATATTCTCTTGTAACAGCGCAACCCTTAGGTGTGGTAGGAGCGACGCCACGAACCATTCGTGGTGTTGTCCATCTATTAAGTTCATATTAGCTTCGAGGATTTTACACTTCAATCTCTGATCTAATTCCCAAGGTGTCTCACCTAGTTTCATCGCGATTTCTTTGAACCCTACAATCAACTGTACCTCAGATTTAGGCCTACTAAATTATTTATTCAGCATAGTCTGGATGTCCGCCACCACAACATTTGGGTTATCATTGGAGTACTTGCTTTACCAGGTTAGCGCGCGATCTTGCAAAGCACTAACCGATGTTTCCTTCTTTACATGATCATTTGTAATTCCCTGAGCTTCCCATACAGCTTTCACGATGAACCAAAACTGGTCTGGGTCCTCATTTCCCAAGCCTTTAAAAAAAGGTAGCTTCATTGAATTTTCCATTCTAAACTATAGTGGAGGTGGAGGTGGTACGGGTGAAGTCATAGGTGATGATGGTGAAGTTGGAGGTGGTGTGGGTGGAGTTGGAAATCACATGAATCCTTGTCTTATTAACTGAATAGCACTTTGCGAAGAAGCCTGCGCTACTCCCTCTTCATCACTCAATGGAGGTGAAATCAATGGACTATATTCAAGACCCTTTCTTCCTTTGTTCCTGTACGTTTTTCCAGTTTGCATAGCTTTGAACATCAAGGTAGCTGCATAACTCGTTTTTCACACAATAACTTATTAATCTAGGTATTCAAAGATTTCAAGTACTTACCTCATGGTCCTTTGAAAAACGTCGCTCCATCTCATTGTAGTTGACTGAGGTGTTGACCATGAATTCAATCACAAATCCTCCTATAATTCAATCAAGCTAATGATTGACATCATGGGTTATCTTATCATCAGAGACTTCCAGTCTCTGTACTAACTCTGGAGTCCAAACAATAGGACTGCCAAGTCTCTGCCTTCCTTGGCTATCTACTAGATTTGTGATCCACTCGCATAACTAAAACAAGAAGGAGCAAAAGAAGATTTCATGTATTTATGTGTACAGGTATCTGTCCAACCACTATTATTTCATCAATCATGGATTCTTGTTTTCTTGTGCCACAAATTCGTGGATCTTTCTATACAACCAGTTTTTGATCTCTTTCTTAGTTGGATTCCCATAATACGCCATCACACATCTCTTATGCAGATTCCAGTCCCAACAACGGAACCATTTATTGGCTTGGTGGGGCCTGTCCCAGGTTTAGCCTTTTTGGCATCAGCCCATGGAGCACAAACTGAAGTCTCACTTGTTCCCTGTATTCCTACTTTGCTCAGGTCATTAAGTTCTAAGGCTTTTCCAGTCTAGCCCTTTATTCTACCCTTCAGTACCTCTGCAAATGGGTACAATTGGCCTTCGTGCAGCCCTAACCTGCGGTTCAGGTAATTTCATGCTACTAAAGAAACATATAGAATGGGTTTCCAAGTTATCCTTAAGTGTTTAATTATCTTAATAAACAATCATAGTTAGCACTACATAAACATATATTCTTACTTGCATTCGATTAACTAATGTAATTACATATATTCACACATCAGATAAGCATTATAAATGAAATTCATACACAATATGACAAGATGCATTAACAAAGGCACAAAATTTGCAGAATGCTTCTCTTTATTGATACCTTAAGATGATTACAAACTCTATCCACCTTGCACACATAGCTACAGGGGCCCGCGCACTCAGCTGTGGACTTCTACCCTAGGCCTTTGTGCACTCAGCAACAAAGCCTCTACCTACACTAAGACCTAGAACTTAGACTTATCTCCTTATTACTCAAGACTTCTTACTTCTATGACTTATCCATAACTTATCAGAACTTCCTGATGTCTCCCTAGAGCTTACTTACTTAGCTCTTTTTATACAATCCCATGGTCCGTAGACCATGGGTAGATTTTTTACAGCCAACTTTACTTTACAAAATAATGGCAGACAACCCTTTATGACTCATAACACCTTTGAGCTTCGTGACCACAAAAGGTGGAGACTTTAGAACTTTATTACAAAATTTGACCCAAAACATGGGATTTTAGCCCAAAACCTATCCTTGGGGGATCCCATCTCCAACAGTGGGGTCTACCCACAGGATTCCATGCTTGCAATTTTTGACATGGACAAATGTAAACCTCCGCTTTCACACCAGCTTTCATTTCAGGTGCAAATGCTTTCAAAGGGGCGAGGGGTACATAGAACTATCATTAATGAAGATGCTTCAACTTGCATCATTTTGGATTCATGTTTTCTCACTTTGGGTTCTCCAACCCTCTCACCACCATTGAATTCCATTAAAGCTTCAACAATGACACTTTCATCCCAGAATGTTACCTTGCCAACTACCCCATCACTTTGAGTGGGAAAACAGTAACGGTGGATATCGAAGTCACGGATTGAAAACTCGACTACAGTATGTTGTTGGGTTGTAGTTGGACTTATTCCATGACTGTCGTTGTGTCTATTGTCTTTCATATCATCCTATTTCCATTGTATGGAAGGATAGTCACAGTGGACCAGCTGTCCTTTTTCACCTTAGATTACTCCCTGTTACCTAGTGGCTTTATACCCTTAGTGGGTGGTATTCCTCACTCTTATGTTAGTATCGGTACTAGTCTATTGAAAGGCTCTTCTCAGATGGGTTCTTTTCCTCTCCCACCACCCATGATTCCATGGACAGTCTCTATGGTCTCACCCATTCCTCATGAACTGACCGATCCTTGGATCCTCCTAGCCCCTTCATACATTGACTCTTATGGAGAACAAATGTCATTGTCACTAGCTGAATTGGCCTACCAAGTCATTCAATCTACATCTGAATCTTCGGTCACTTTGGTCATAACCAACGGTACCGTCTTCTCTCCCATAAATTCTCCTTCTAACGATCTCCTCAATCAAGTTCTACCTTAGGATGAAGCTATTAGAGAGATCATGTGTTAAGAAGAGTGACCTTGGGAGGATTGCCACCATCGTGTTTCGATATCTATTCGGGCACGACGCCCATTCAAATCATGTCTTTTGACACACCTGAAATTGTTCCCTCTCCTTATATGATTATGCAAACTATGGACTCAGAAGGGAACATGGGCAACATTTCAAAGACATTGCTCATTGATATTTCAGTCGAGATAGACATCATGGAAAGCATTGAGATTGGAGCCTATTGCACTCTTCAGGAAATTGCAAGCTTCACCTACCTTTTTAAGGAATTCCACGATGTATTCGCTTTGTCTTATGAGGAAATGCCTGACATAGATCAATCTATTATCGAGCATGAGATAAATATTTATGACAATCCTAAGACTATCTACCAAAGGCTTTGACCAGTCCACCCCCGCAAAACTACAACAATCAAGACTAAGGTGGAAAAATTGTTACGTGTTGGTTTCGTCTACCTCGTTCGCTTAATGGAATGGGTTTCAAATCTGGCTCTTGTAGATAAGAAACATGGTACCATCCACTTTTGCATCAACTACTGGGACTTGAACATTGTGTGTCCAAAAAATAATTATCCGACACTATTCATTAACCAAATAATCGATGATTGTGCCAGTTTCAAATCCTTCTCATTTATGGATGGTTTCTCAGGTTACAACCAGATTTCTATAAAACCAACGGACCAACACAAAAACACCTTAATTTTCTCTTGGGGAATATTTTCATATCGAAAACTCCCATTCATATTAAAGAATGTTGGAGCAACATTTCAACGGGCCATGACCTACACATTTCATGATATCATACATATTGTTCAGACTTAGTTGGATGACCTCCCAGCCCATTCCAAGGAGTGAACTCACCACCTAGTTCATTTAAGAGCAATATTTATTAAGTGTAGGTTCTATAACATACATATAAATCATCCAAAATGTATTTTCTTTGTTGAGTCTGGATGCATACTTGGTTTCATTGTCTCAAAACATGGGATTAGGGTTGATCTTGATAAGGTAAAGGAAAATACTCAATTGCCCAAACCACAACCATTTTGCAACTCCAACGTTTGCAAGGGAAAGAAAAATTCTTACGATGGTTCATCATAACTTATATTGAGTTGATGAAAGGCTTTATACACATGCTAAAGAAGGGAGTACCATACTTGTGGGATGATCAAGCCCAATGATCATTTGATGCCTTGAAAAGGGCACTTATATCATCCCAACTGCTTAGTTCTCCCAACTATGGGCGCGACTTTCTCCTCTATCTGGCAGCCTCGCCATCTTCCCTTGGAATGGTGTTGATCCAAACTCATGATGATATGAGTGAGCATGTGATATATTATTTTTCGAAAGGTCTCGCTAGGCCCGAACTCAGATATTCACATGTGGAAAAGTTGTCCTTGGCAGTTGTATTTTCTATCAATGTCAATCGATTCTGACATTACATACTACTGCGATAGACTACGATCATCATTTTGGAGAATCCTATGAGACACATTTTGTCTCGTCAAGTCATTGGTGGAAAATATTCCAAATGGATAGTTATCCTCCAACAATTTGATTTTGTTTTTGCCAGTGCCAAGGCGAAAAAATCCTTATTCTTCACCGAACTTTTGTTGGATCTTCCCATTGTCGATCCAAAAGATATAGCCCATGATCCTATACTATAAGAATCTATCTATCTAATTGACTCTATTGACCCTTGGTACGGTGAAATTATTGTCTACCTCCAAGTGCAACGTTTCCACCATGAACTATCATCAGGCAACCGTTGTCACATCTGCCACCAAGCCCAACACTATTTAGTGTTGAATGATACTTTATATTGTCATGACGCTGATACAGTTCTTCGATGTTGCTTCATTTATGAAGAGGCAGAATGCATTTTAAATGACTTCCATGCTGGGGCATGTGGCGGTCATCTTTCTAGCATGTCTACCACCTAGAAAATTTTACACGTAGACTACAACTAGCCAACCTTGTTCAAAGATTGTATCAAGGCAATCCAACAGTGCCACCCTTGTCAAGCTTTTAAAAATAAAATGTGTGTACTCTTGGCCCTACTACACCCAGTTACCTTCGTTGGTCTTTTTTCCAAATGGGGTATCAACTTTGAAACATGCAATCCCACTTCCTCTGCTAGACACAACTACATTATTGTGGTCGTGGACTATTTCACGAAATGGGCCAAAGCCCTTCCCACTTTCCCCGCTGATGGAGAAACCACACCACTATTCATGTTTAATCAGTTTATCTATCATTTTTTTGTGCCCCACACGATCGTTATAGACCATGGGTCTTATTTTGAAAATTTCACGATGTCTAACTTAACATCGTTGCTCAGTTTTCTCTAGGACCAATTATCCTCCTACTACCCCCAAGCTAATGGTTGAGTAGAAGTCACTAATGGAATCTTAAATATTATGATCTACAAGTTAGTAGGGAATCACAAAACCCACTGGTATCAAATGTTCTATCATGTGTTGTGGGCATATCGAACCTCAGTCAAAACTACTACAGGCTTTACACAATTCCAAGTAGCTTGTCCTGGAAGTGGTTTTACCTATCGAGTGCCAGATTTGTTCCCTGAAAATTTCAGTGGAACACTTGCCCATAACCACTGCTGAAGAAGAGTGCCTTCTATACCTCAATCAACTGGATGAAACCCGTTGAGATGCTGAAATGGAACTCGAAGCCCACAAGCACCAGGTCAAAGCCCAGTACAACAAAAAGGTTAAGCCTCATTCTTACCAAGAAGGTGATCTTGTTTTACTCTATCATAAAAAACATGACCTCTTGGGGGCAGGAACGCTTCAACCCTTATGGATTGGTCCATATGTCATCACAAGGCCTCTCAAAAGGGGCATATGAACTTTAGGACTGTGAAGGAATCCCGCTCGATGAGCCCCAAAATGAGCTCTATCTAAAAGTGTATTATACCTAGTACTACGCTAGGCATGTGATTTGTAATTCTATGTATTTATAAGTTTTGCTTCTTTTTGATGTGAATTGAGTTTTTTGGAATTTTTTGAGTATTTGTCTCATACATATTTCTCGTCGTGCAGATGTATTCATTACCCTTAGCGTATGTAGGATAAGAGGATTGTGACATTCATCACAGACGACACATTGCATCAACTGCTTGGGTCATTTACACCCTGAGTCAGAATTGCTTTGTTCTGGGGGAGTCTTTCCTGGTACTGCCACCAACAATATTGCTGAGTATATGTTTGTAATTTCACTTCTCACTCAAGTGTCATCTTGGGACATCTCCAATCTGGTGGTTAGGTTAGACTCTCAGCTGATCATTATGCAATTGAAAAATCATTATCGTATTTGCAATCCAATCTTGTTACGTCATTATTTAAGGGTATGACTCTTGGAACGTCAATTTGAGTTTATTACATATGAACACATTCCTCGAGAATTTAATGCAGTTGCTGACTCATTGGCAAACTATGTATTAGATTGGCATCTGTCTCGTTTATTATAGATACATATATGAAAGCAAAGATTTACACAGTTAAAAATTTACAAAAACACTTAAAAGACAATTACATCATAAAATACCAATATATATATATATTATATATATATATATATATAATCCAGTCTTTTACATCAAAAAATTTCCCAAAACTTGGGTGTTTTAAGTACAAAATGGCTACTAAGTTGATGGGCCTCTAAATTAGACATAAATTAATGCCTATGCCTCTAAATTAAACATAAATTAAGGCCTATGACCATCCTTCAGCACATTAAACCTTTCTTTTTGCATTAGATAATGTATTTTTAACTTTAATATATTCATTAGGAAGGTTTATGAATAATTTCATATTTGTTCCTAATATTATTTATTTTTGTGGAATATTATGAGAATATTGGGCATATTATGAAGATTTAGAGGAGGAGATAATTTATATAATTTCTCCCTACTAGATGAGGATCACTATTAAATAATAAATCAACAAGATATTATGGAATTATGGCACAGATTGTGGAACTCCAATGATTGATAAAATCTAGGAATGTGTTCCTTGTCATTTAAAGCAGATTCCTAGTATTGGGAACTAGATCCACTAATCAAGGGATTTTGGTGGGGAAATCTTCCTCCATTCATTGGGAATGACTCCTAATAATTTCGTATGAGTACCAAGTCTAATTTTCCTCTAGGGATATATTCTCATTAGTGTTCCTATGGAGAGAACTCGTATTTCTGCAGCTCCATTGTATTTTCTTGTGGGATGTAATTGTATTGATCAAAATAATGAATATTGGTGTCATGTTTAGCTTCTAAATATTTTTCTCCTCCATAGGTCTCCAAGTTTCCTTGAGCTTGGCCTTCCTAGGATCCCCAGAGCCCTTTTGTATCATTTTCTTTCCTTCTTTTCACTTCTTATTCACATGCATCTCTTGTTTTTATTTCTTTCTATTTCTTCATTCAGTATTAATGATTTCTTATTGTAGGATTGGGTTAAAATGTTGATGTAAGTTCTTTTGCAAGATCAAAAGCATCATTTCATCCTTGGAAAAGATTTGGAAGGTCATAGTCATTATTGAGATACTTGGATTAGCTTTCTTATCCCAAATCTAGATTTGTGGAACTCGTTTGTGGCAAAGAACAATACATTTTTGCTATTTTTTAGAGCATGATAATGAGCTTTAATTGAGTGGATTCCACTTTCATTAGATCAAAACAAAAGTCTAGTTCATAAAAAAATTACCCCATTTCATTTTCACTTGATTAGCTTAGGTATTTTATAGATTTACTAGTCCATTAGTTCTTGAATTTCTAGATTTTTGACTAGTAATTTTAAGCTATTTTTTAGTATGGGTTAGTAGAGGTATTTTTGAGTGATTCCACTTGGAATGTGGACCTAAGACATCCTTGTCAATAAAAAAAATTGTTCCATCCAATTTGGATTTGATTTTATTGGTCATTCGATGAATGATAATTTGATATAGTAAATATTTAACATCTTGTAGTAAACCAAGGGATCCTGTAGGAGAACTAGGGGATCCAGTAGAAGAACTAGTACAACCTGTAGGAAATCTTGTAGCAGCCTATTTTGAGCCCATATTAAGAAAAATCATCATTGAAGCTGGGATTAGGCCTCTACTTGAAGTCCATTCCATCAAGACCATTTTAACCCTCTTCCTCCATACCTGTCTCCCCTGCCAAAGAACAAGTGAGGATTAACATTTGCATTTATAAAACAAAAAGATTTAAAAAATGAGTTCTTTTATATTTACACATGCACACAGTAGTTAGTTCTCTATAGATCATATTTCATTCTTAGATTAGTTAAAACATCACATGTGACAAATAGGTTTAAAATACGGTTCTTTTGCAAGCAAAGTGTGTTCATAAGTAGATAGAGGATTTCATGTTACTTTACAAGAATTTTTAAATTCAGTCTTTCATTTCTGAAAATAGGTAGCATTTCTATTCTCTTACGTGTTATCACTCTATGATTTTTAAGATTTACAAGACAAAATCAAAAAGGATACATCAAACCAATTAGGAGTCTAGGGTCTAGCCCTACTAGACTTAGAGAGGGCTCTCTCTTTATATTTCTAGATTTATCTTTATTTTCATTGTTTTAATGTTTTAGGCTATTTATAATGGTGAAAGGGTTTTTATTATTTTATTGCTTGATTGTTTGTTTGTTTGGTTGGGGCAGGTAAGATTTAAATATTTTCTATTGGGCTATGGAGTTAAAGGTTGGGTAGTAACATCAACTTTTCCAGAGCATTTGCAAGGCAAGCTAACTATTTTTACTGGATCTAAAATCAGAATGAATGAGATGGCAAAATAGTGAAATTAGTAATGATTAAAAAGAAATTAAGTATTTCTTAACCATACATCAGAAGAAAACATTTAAATTATAATCACAGATGGAAATAAGGTGCTCCAACAACATATCTTAATCTAGAATTTATGCTTTACAATAAGATTTAATGATGCATAATGAATAAAACAAAAATATATTTGACACAAAAAGAAGACATCACCAGGATAAAAATAGCTCAAGTATCTTTCAAATAGTCTTTATTATTGATGCTCCAGCTCAAAAATTACATTGCTCCAAAAGAAATATTCTTCAAATAACTCGAGTCCAACCCCTAATACTTCCAATGCATGTGTTGGAAATAATACTGAGAGGGGGGGTGAATCAGTATTATCAGATCAATTATTCCTTTTCTAAAACCAAATTGTATACGCTACTTCAGTTAATTAAACCCGCGTATATACACAACTATTCAGAAGGAAAACCGCGTATAGAAAGCAAACTTTTAATTTACTTTAACTTTCTGATGATGATTGTTAATCTGTGATGCAGAATCAAATAACCAGTAACCAGAGACAGTAAAGCAGATCAGAAAGACAATCACACACAAGAACACAAGATATAAGGTGGAAACCCAATGTGGGTGAAAACCACCTGCTGCAATTCGTCTCTATCTTTCTTTAATTAGAAACTTTTGTTTACAATGTACTGGTGCAGTCTTTTACCAATATGTAGGCTGCAACTTGCAAAGAGCTACAACTCTCTCTCATTTTCTAGCTTCTCCTAGAAGGGAGCCACAACCCCCTTCAGCTCTTGCACTAGCCAAGATACTAGTGCATAGGTGCTGGCCTACAGAAGGCTACAACCTTCTCTTTCTTCCAGGGACCACGTTTCATAAATGTTCAGACTGGATCCATGAGCATCAATCAACCATTAAGAACTTCTCCATCAACCAATCACTTTTCACCAATTAGATCTGAATCAAGTAGATATTTCTGACAACTGTACCCAAAACACAGTACCAGTAACCACACACCAAAACAAAACCCAAAACACAGCAGCAATGAACAAAAGCAGCAAGATCACAGTTTAAAAACATATATGCTACTTTATCATCCTGAAACATGCGTGCATACGCATCTACATATGAAACAACCTGCGTATACACGTTATGACTTCACTGAACCTGCGTGTATATGCACCTTCTCTTCACTGAACCTGCGTACAGATCTATAAAGGATAATTCACACTTTCATATATTCAATCACTAATTAACCCAGATTATCAGACTTATAGATCAAGCAAGCGCCACATCTAGCAGATCAAAATCATATAAAGATACTATTCATTC